>JAECUM010009629.1:0-54735 GCA_016617855.1 Megalonaias nervosa | reverse complement strand
CTTAGAGCGAACATTGACCATCTGGTGATTTTTTTTTTTTTGCCGACATTATTGGCTGTTTAAACTTGTATATACAACCATTGGTTTGGAGTGGAGAAATTCAGAGGCCCCATGAAAGGAAGCCGTAAAGTTGATATAAAATGCACTGAAATTTATCTATTGTTACATAAACAAATTCTTTGTCCATATTGACAAACCATCTTAACAGTGGATTGTTATATCATAATCTGCTTATGTTGACATCTAGCATGAGTACTGTATGTTTTGAGATATCCGCTTTTCTTTTTCAAATTTACATTTCTGGTAGCGGAGATCAACCGGACGAAGCATTATCTCATAATCTATCTTTGTCCGATTTTCGGCCGCTCGCTAGTAATTAATATATTTACATAGACTGACATTTGTATGTGGATGGTAAGTAAAATTCCTCTTTTTTTTCACTCAGAATTAAATCCTTCAGAACATTCATGTTTTCTGTAGTAATCCGTCATCAGACCAGAACACCTGCATCTCTATCGTTGATTGACCCTTTCTTTAAATTTCTGACGCATGCGTGGAAGGCAGCATCACTCCACTACCATAAATGTAAAAAAAAAAAAGCTCACACTTGTCTATTCAATAGGCAGGGAGGAACAATAACTACAATTGACCATACGACGGCCAATTCATTTAAAAAAAAAATGTACCCAGATAAAGTAGTTGAAATTTCCAAGAAAACATTACTTTTGAAGCACCGATTGTTATGAAAACGTACTAAGCAAATGGGAAAAAAATAAGTCTCAATCATGCAATACAAATTTTTGATGTTCCCGCCACAATAAGAAATGGACATTTCTTTGGTTCTCCAAAGCTGTCCTTTAGCGGTGACTTCAATAACGCATGCACCCTTCATCAAAGAAAGCCGACTACAGTCTTCAATAAAAACAAAGAACTTTTCTTCAAAGGAAGCCATTGCCGAACTTAAATAAAAGCAATGGAATCTGATGGATTGTTTCATTTTCCAACGTGACTGGAACATTTTTACTGTGCCGTGAATGTTTCCTTTTTAAAGGAAAAAAGTTTATGCTTACAAACTCTACTGATGGCGCTTAAAATGTAAACTTTTACCAACTTGGGACGTACTTAAAAGTAAATGTGCTTCATCATTCGTTACGTGACTGTGCTATTTTTTCCACTGAATTCAGACCTATATGACCTGTGACAAAATTATTGAATATTTTAAATCTCTGTGTGTGCATATTTTCGATGGAATTACTTGTATTGTGGATTCAATGTATGTGACGTGATTCACGGGTGAGTACACTATGTTGATACTTTATTCATTGCTATGCATTAGACATGTATATATAAACAGTATATGCGTATATGTACCAATGCGTGGGTCTCTGAATAAAGTAAAATATTATATAAGCCTTCTGTTTTCACTACAGGTGTATTTCTCATTTAATATGCATCGATTAAAAGATGAAAACTGTGCCAATGAAGCACATATTTTTGCGCCCGCATTTATTACCTCTCCTCTTCCCCCCCCCCCATTTTTCGGGTACATGCATCATTTTCTTCTGCTAACTGACCTGGTTGCTTATAACACGGTTCGGTCTATAACACGGTCAGGTTCTATGGCTCCCAACTACCGTGTTATAGCGGGGTCACACTGTATTGTGGATGTATCTCATTTGCAGAAAGCACTCCATATATCAATTGAACCAGATGCTACTAACTCTTTGAATTAAAATTCTGTGTAATTATCTCAGATCATCTGGTGTGAAAACATCATATTGGAGTTTCTTTACAATTTGCTAATCCCTCATCTTAATAAATGTCTTTCACTTAGGTACTGCTTGGCATATTTAACCAGTGATGCATTATCAAGTCAGTGTGAACCAGAGAAAGCTCATTATTATTTATATTATTTATGCAGGACAAGTGAGAGCTTTATTATTTATAACCAATGAAATAAGAAAAACAAAAATACTACTGTTCCCCGTTCATCATCCAAAGCTTCGCTTTCTTCACAAAGTTCATAGCTTTTGAGAAGCTAAGCAGACAATCTTCATAAAGTAAATGAACTTACCTTTGGAGCCTCAGCATTGTGCTGCATACCATTAAATCAAGCCTGACTCGCTTAGAATACAGAAAATGGCCCAATCTAGATTTATAGAGGTCCTGGGCATCAGGCTAACTAATTATTTCAAATGTGCATTCCATCTTTTTGGAACCAGGATATGTTCAGATGCACCTTATTGGCATGATCATGTTTGTCATTGATAAAACATTACTTTGTGTCTCTGAATTCACAGAATTATAACTAACTCCAAATTACCGAGTTATCTTACAGAAATTCCTATGGCTGATACTGGTGATCAACAAATAAGAATACATGTCTGATTTGGTCATATGTTACAGCTAAATAAAAGCAATAAACTTTATAAAAAAAAATAAATTTATAATTAATTATCATATTTAAATGTGGGTTGTTTACTTTTTTGACACATAATAGGTTATTTTGATTAACAATCACTTAATACCATTAGTTGATATGTAACATACAAGTTCAGTTACTCAGTTAATAGTATACACTTGCATATGGCTGTATGCACAGTCTACTGTCAGATGCTAGTGTTTGTTTAAAAGAGGCAGTGAAAAGCATTTCAGACTTTAATTGCGCGTAAGAACACGAACATGGCCCAATCTAGATTTATAGAGGTCCTGGGCATTGGGCTAAGTAATTATTAGCCAGAACATGAAGTTTTCTGGAGCAGATAATGGAAGTGACCATGATTTATTAATGACAATGTTTTGCCTCCACCTGAAAATGATCAAAAAGCCTAGCCATCCAAGAATCAGACCTGACCTTGCAAAATTGAAAGATCTAAAAGTTGCAGAAGCCTTCCAAGCAATGATAGGTGGTAAATGTGCACCTTTGATAGCCCTGGACAGCCAAGACACAGACCTCGAGTCCTTAACAACCACATTCAACACAGCTGTGACTAGCACAGCTAGCGAGATCATTGGCAAATATCGTCGAACAAAGAAACATTGGATCACAGCAGATGTCCTTGAACTATGCAACAAAAGAAGAGAACTGAAAAAGAGAAAAAGAGATCATGAAGGAGCTAGAAAATACAGAGAGATAAACAACATGATCAGGAAAAGCATGAAAAAGGTAAAGGAATCCTGGATAGAAAGACAGTGTTGCAAAATTGAAGACAGTCTGAGTAGAAATGACAGCAAAATGGCATATCAGCTGGTGAAAGATCTCACAACCCATAAACAAGGGAAAACTACCACCATCCAAGACAAATCAGGAAAATGCCTCACAGAAGATCAAGAGATCCTCAAGTGATGGACAGAATACTGCTCAGAATTGTACAATCATAAGACCCAAGGAGATCCAGCAGTACTAAATTGCAGAAAAATCTGATGACAACTCCATTCTTTGTGAAGAAGTAGGAATTGCAGTTAGGTCACTAAAGATAGGAAAGTCATCTGGCATTGACAACATACCAGTAGAGCTCATTCAAGCAGGAGGAGAAGAGATAGTCACAGTCCTAACAACAATCAGCAACAAGATATGGCAGACAGGAGAATAGCCCACCACATGGACTCAATACTTAGTCATCGTGCTCCCCAAGAAAGGAAACCTACAGCTATGCCAGAACTACAGAACCATCAGTTTGATCAGTCATCCAAGCAAAGTCATGTAGAAGATAATTCTCAACAAACTAAAGCCTCAAGCAGAGAAAATTATTGCTGAAGAGCAGGCAGGCTTCCAAGCAGGAAGGAGCACCACAGAACAAATCTTCAATCTCAGACTCCTTGGGAAGAAATGCCTTCAGCATCAGCAGAATCTATACGACGTCTTTATAGAATTTCACAAAGGCCATTGATAGGGTATGGCATGCAGCCTTATGGACAACTATGAGGAAGTACAACATCAGCTCAAACCTGGTTCAGTTTGTTGAGCACCTCTATGACAAAGCCACCAGTGCTGTTCTCATCAATGGCAGCAGGGGAGATTGGTTTCAAACAACAGTTGGAGTTAGACAGGGATGTATACTGTCACCTACACTCTTCAACATTTTCCTTGAAAGGATCATGGAGGATGCCTTGCATGACCACAAGGGCATTGTCAGTATCGGAGGAAGAACAATCACCAGCCTTCGCTTCACAGATGATATTAATGGTTTAGCAGGAGATGAAAAAGAACTGGCTGACTTGGTTGAGTGCCTCGACACAACCTCCACAGCATACGGTATGGAGATTAGCACCCAAAAAAAAACAAACTGATGACAGACAACACCAACGGTATCAGTGCAGAAATAAATGTCAGTGGACAGAAGCTGGAAAAAGTCACAAGCTTCAAGTACTTGGGATTAATTATCACAGATGAGGGCTCCAAACCAGAACTACTTTGCAGGATTGCCCAGACAACAGCAGCAATAACGAGGTTGAGACCAATATGGAAAGATACCAACATTGCTTTTGGTTTCAAAATAAGGCTGATGCGCTTGATTGTCATATCCAACTTTCTGTATGCTTGTGAAACAC
Organism: Megalonaias nervosa; assembly: GCA_016617855.1. Taxonomy (NCBI): domain Eukaryota; kingdom Metazoa; phylum Mollusca; class Bivalvia; order Unionida; family Unionidae; genus Megalonaias; species Megalonaias nervosa. The sequence goes on along the minus strand of JAECUM010009629.1, from coordinate 50,184 downwards.
GGATGTTCACATCAGATCTACAAAGGATTCAAACCTTCAGAATGAGATGCTACCACAAGATCTTGGGCATCTCATACATTGACCGTGTAACCAACGAAGAAGTCCACAACAGGATCCAACAAGCCATCAGATGCTATGAAGATCTCTTGACCACTGTAAAAAAGCGCAAACTGAAGTGGTACGGTCATGTCTCAAGATCATCTGGACTTGCAAAAACGATCTTGCAAGGCACAGTGCGAGGGTGCAGAAGAAGAGGCAGACAGAAAAAGAGGTGGGAAGACAACATTAAAGAGTGGACAGGCATGGGATTTGGAGATTCCCAGAGGGCAGTAGAGAACAGGGAAAGATGGAGAGAATTGGTTGTAAAGTCAACTGTGGTGCCCCAACGACCTTTAGGTTAAGGGATTGATGATGGTGATGATGATGATGATATATGTTCATGTGCTACTTTGATATTAAAGACAGTTTTAACATAAAATATGTATTTGTTAATTATAATTTCCTGTCATTTCCAAAAACATCACATTCCAGACAGATCAAAATGGAACATTACTTGTCTGAATAAAAAAATTAAGATAGCTTTTTTAATCATTGCAAGTAGTTAAAACTAGGGATGTTTGGTACAGACTTGTGTATTCTGATTTCTAACCTGTAAATATGGCTGGTTGGAAAAATCATGTAAAACATTTAATTTTTGTCACTCCACTGTTACATGTGATGCATCTGTCTGACCAGTTACATGATGATCAACAACTTGCCCCATCTTAAGCCTTTCAGTAAATTAAATAGTAAGATAAGATGTGCATTATGGAGTCATTTTATGTTGTGTTTGAATAAAGAAAACTTAAACAATTTTATGTATTCAACATTTGACAGATTTGCGAACGTGTAGACAAACCATCTGTCTGTCTGCTTTCACAATTACGAGAGTAAAATTTTGGGTTCTATTTTTACTGAAAATGCAAACAGTTGCACATGACAATCAGCTTGTACATTGCACAGTTGCTATCCTGTTGTCAAAAACCATCATGTAACTGATCTGAGGTGGTTTACAGTTGATCAGGATACTTGCTGAAGATGTCCATAAGAATGTTACTTATGTGAACTGACAAGTTACATGATATGTGACAAAAAAAGAGGTTTCTATAAAGAGGTAGCAAATAGACTTAACATGAATTGTTTATCTGTAATAACAAATACTTGATGACCATTAAATTGAAAGAAGTCAGCGAGGAAAAGACAGTATTTTCTCTGCACTCTTGACAACGTCGGTTATAACTGACACTTGCCTTGTGTAAGATTTACCGACCAGAAGTGTTCGTCCATGTTACGTTGTTGTGCATAAACTGCTGTAATGTTAGTATACATAACTGAAATTCTATACTGATTTATCATATTGACATGCCTGAAAGTAGCCTTAATACTGACATTTGTTGGGTTTTTTTGCAGTACAGTCAAAATTTTTATTTTTGATCAACTTGTGTGCAAATCATGTCACATTGACGGAACAAAAATGGAAGTCATAAAACTTGATTCCTGTTTAGTGCTTCTTGTGTATTATTATTTTAAGAGGACAGCACTCACGTGCACCTAATTAAACTGAAATAAATACTGCATTTCCAGTTAAGGATTCTGTATAGTTTGATTACTTGTAATTAACATATGTACCTCATGTAACATCTATGGAACAGAATTGGCAGTCATAGTATTGTGATTCTTAGCCTTTGTTTAGGCAAGTTACACAATATAACATTGCTTTGCTTAAAATCAGATTTTGAAAGAATTAACTGACTACTGTCAAGAGACTTCATAGCATCAGGTCAACAATAAGGACCAAAATGCTTCCTTTGACATAAAGTGCTTGTTCAGAAGTCACTGTAATCAAGTTGGCATGTCACGAAGCATACATAAAAGCCAAAAGGTACATAAAGAATTAATATTATATATTTTGCAAATGAAAATAATGCAACAAAATATAAATCTAGGACTATATCAGTATTTGAAAGTACTTACATGTGCTAATACATTTTAGATGTATCATTTGTTGTTTTGTGCTAATTGCAAATGGTCACTAATATCTATACAAATATTTTTTAAAATGTTTCACATGAGAAAATTTGTAAATTCCTAACATAATGTTTGAAGTTGTTACTTGATGGATTATGAGTACACGATAAATGGACACATTGTTAGTACATGATAAATGGACACATTGTATATACATCTTAACAATACAGAAGCTGCTTTTATTCATTATGTAGTTGTGGTAAATTTAAGTTAATTGTTACCCAGATAATAAAATAAATCATCAGTTAAATATCTAATTGTCTGTACTGTTACTGACAAGCAATATTTTGGAAGGAAAACAGACAGTTATCTTCCAGCTGTTATTTTGTAGAAGATGGGATACTATACCATTGATCCATAGCAAATTTGATGTGGAAATGAAGCCAGGGATGGTCCTGGCTTTCAAAATGTTGTCGCCAAAAAAATCGCCAACCTCAATATTTTGTCGCCAATTTCCAAAAAATGTCGCCAGAACAAGTAGTGAATATTTTTCCAAGTCTATTAATGTAATAGGCAATGAAAATTGAAAAAGATCGGATAGTTATTACTTTATTGACAACAAGCAATACAGCCATAATATTACAAAACAAATCATTACCTGACTGTTTTGCACTTCTTCCATGGTCTTTGCATCCCACATCACCGTTAGTGCATAGGTATGACTGTTGTCACCTGAAATAAATGCATTATCAAATGTAAAATATCTACTTTCCTGACCCCTCTCTCTCTCTCTCTCTTCCCCTCTCTCATTTTTTATTAGAAACATCAGGTATTAAAGCAAATTTATATTATGTATATTATTTTCCAAATAATAGTTTTGTAAGGAACTTTAGTTAATGACATTTTAATACTAAAAGCCTATGATCGTACTTTGCAATGTAAGATAAGTGACGTATAATGCGACCGTTAATTGCATGCATTTAGGATTTAAATGCCCCCCCCCTTTTTTTTTTCATGGCTAGCTTCATACAGTACATCTCCGTCAACCAGGAGTTCAGAAATTTATTTTTGCCGCGCTTTACATGTTTTGCTTTTAGTGAATTGCTTCCTAAATCCCAAGAATGATCACTGAATGCTGTAGATTTTTCTCGACAAGCAAACTAGGATCTCCATTCCCACCAATGAAACTTATGAGTCAACACCTGGCATTACTGTACCATATATATAAGCATTAATTACCATCATTAAATTAAAAGAGGGAATGAAGAAACATATCATGGAGCATATGTGCCCCGGAAAAAACTAATTCGGAATAAATATGTTGTTTAGTAAGCAGTGTTTTATGCATATATGAGGTAACAATAAGGAAATAAGGTGGGATATAAAATGTGGGAAATTGTTATCACATGTATGGTAGCTTGAGACCACATTTGAACTGTTAACATAAATTCACACCCATTTTTAGGCATTGCTAGTTATAACAAAAATGGGCATTGTTTATTTGTCAATCAATTGCTAGTGCTTTTACTCGCTGTAGAACAGGCAGTTTCTTTGAAGCATGTCGAAGAGGCTTGAGTCTAACCTTTATTTATTGTGCAGTTTTGGCACAGCTGACCAGACTATCAAATGGGGCACGTGTGGGGGTGTGAATAACGCACTCCACAGGGAGAAATGGCGTGTCCTTTGAGAATTTCACGTGTATTTGACCCGAAAAATCGGCTAATATTTAGTGAAAACGATGCTTAAATATGCCGCAAAAAATTCCCGATGGTAGGTCCCCATCTGCGTGTTTTCGGATTCAATCTCCAAGCTTGGTTTGTGAAAAGATTTATTTTTTGCATGACACGCTAGAATAACTGTACGGCATTAAATAAATTTATTCAGTGACTATTTGAATTCTTTGGAAATCTTTCTGTACATTTGAAACTTAAACACAGAAGGGACATTTTTTGTTGGAACATATTCGGATTTCTTGGAACTATTGGAATTGAAAGGACTTTTAGGAAATAGGAATTCATTCACCATGCTGTAAGTGAATTTAAATCTTTCACTCCAGTATTTTGAGAAATAAATTATTTTTAATTACGTAAAACTTGTTTGTTTAGCTATTTCTTGTTGCGTAGTTTAAGTCCCAGGAGTCGTAACATGGGATTTGATGGCAAAAGTAAAAGATGAATGAACAAAATTAACAAATATTACTTACCCCGCCTGGATTCATGTTTGATGAGACACTCCTTCAAAATATCACAGCCAGTTGTAAATGAATTGACGACTCATGACTTGATATATATCACAGAACATCTGCTTTAACTTTATATCATATCTCAGCCACGGACGCTCAAGTTTCCAACTGTTGAGAAACTTTCGGGATACTTTTGACCCGTTGATCATGAGGTGGTGTTGCACTTGAAGCATTTCTGCCATCACTACATGTTGATGATGTTGGACTGTCAGGTATAACATCAGACTGTGTTGTCTGATGAATTTGCACTAAATCCAAAATGCTGTTAATTTTGTTAACTTACTCTTAGGATGAGACGATGAACACGCAATGTCTGACTTAAGTTTACCCATGATAAAGTTGCACTTTTGACAGTATATAATTCTGATTGAGATTTTTTCCATTTACTTTATATTTATACACAGCAATCGGTACTTCAAAGGTAATCAGTTTTCTCTTAAGTTTCAGCAAAACTATTTTATTGGTATATTTAAAATAAACAACAGAAGGATTAGCCGTCGTTCAATTGTAGTTCAGAGGTCGGTCGATTGTAGGTATAGTCCGGTAGCATGATTGAGTGTATCACAGCATACAGTACGCAGGCCAGATGTCAACATAAGCGGATTATGATGTAACAATGCACTGTAAAGACAGGTTTGTTTATGTAAGGATTTTGTTTATGTAACAGATTCCAGTGCATTGTGTATCCAAGTTTGTGGCTTCCTTTCGTGGTCCCTTCGAATTTCTCCACTTCAAATCGATGATTGTATGTACAAATTAAACAGCCAAAAAGGCTGTCTCCAAAAAAATCGCCAGATGATATATTTTGTCGCCAATAAGGGGAAAAAATCGCAATTTGCGACATTGGCAAAGCCCAGGACGATCCCTGCAAGCATTTAAAATATGGGTTTTCATCCTACATGATTGACTGAAGAACATATTGTTAGTCATAAGTCTGATCCAACTGCAAACTCCATTGATCCAGATCTGCCATTGCACAATGCATCAGCAGGTCTGGGTCTGTCCTTTTAACTGAGAGTAATAATTAGAACAAACAACATAGACCCTGATCTGCTGGTGCATTATGAGATGGCAAGGCAGGGTCAATGTTGTTAGTTGTAGGACCAGATTATATGCAGGTATATAAAGTAGTCGTAACTAAGAATTTGTCTTCTGATTTCCTTACAGTTTGTAGTAAATGCTGAAAATTAATTTTACTTTGAATTGAAATGTTTTGACAAAATCGAGACTTTAATTTTGTCATAATTATTGTCATGAGTTGATGGTGCTATCTGCTTTGGTGATACATTAGTTGTTTTAGTACTTCATTATTTGTTGATCTATCACAGATGGTATGAAAATAAACTGTTCACAACTTGTATTAGGTCTGTGTTGACGGATCATGTTGAAAGAGTTATTCAGTGATAGTGATGATAATTTATTTTCATTTGCATTATAATGTGGAACATGTGTAGAATATTCAAACCATTTATCCTTCATATAATGCAGGCAGCTATATAGTAAAATTAGCTGCAAAATGAAAAATAGTTGTGCAAATATATCTTGAACTGAAGAACATGGAGAGCAGTTTCAGTCTCATAGTAGTCAAGCTGTGCTGTTGCATCTGTTCTTGTCAATTAGAGATGCAAGAAGTTTATGCAGCATTTGCAAGGTTATAACTGTTTTAAAGATTAAAGTAACATTATTTTGTTATAGTTAGGATGTATTAAAAGACATTTTGGTGAAAATTTCCTTCATCTTGATTTCTAGGTAGAGGATGGATGGTATGAAGGATCTGTAAATGGAAAAACAGGAGTATTTCCATCAAACTTTGTGGAGGTATTATCAGAGGAGAATGAACAAGAGAAAGAAGGTAAGCCATTGAGCATGAACTTATTAACATTCACCTTTCTTGTTTGAAAAATATGTCATTAATTTTCAACTAACTCAGTTTCTGTCATAATATCTTATGTTGATATCAGCATTTCAAATAGCTATCAGACTTGAGTAGCAATAGGGCAGCCTGTTTGGAAATGTTTGTGGCCATATAATAATAATAATAATAATAATAATAATAATAATAATAATAATAATAATAAAAATAATAAGAAGAAATACTTTATTTTATGAGGGTTACTCAGTTTCTTCTAATAAACTATTCTCCCCTGAGGTCTTCAAGATGAACAAGCTATTGTAAATACCACCATGCTTAAATGCATTAAATATAAAAGCACAAAGAGTTTATTACATGCATTAACAGAATAAAATGGAGAGCATAAGGAAAACTGATTTTTGAGTAATAGTCATGCGATTTTGTTTTGAACACATTTAAATTTATTTCTGAGACTAACAGTTTTTTGAGGGGTTCATTCATTAGAATGGCAAAAGTGTCAGCAATGATTTTTTTAAAAGTTTTGTTTCTGGAAATGGTGTTCTGCAGCGAATACTTGTATTCAATCTCAGTTTGTCTTTAGTGTTGTTGTTCTGACTTACAATGTAAAATATAGAATGTAGATATTTTGGACAGAGGTTTTATGTTGACAAGCCCAGATTGGCCACATTAGATATTGTAAGCAGAAATAGTTTGAGTGGGGAACAAAACCTGAAGGATTTAGAAAAATCACTTAAAGAGGAATTATAAGAAAGCACAATTTCATTAACTGTACTGGTCATAGACCAGGAGAGATTTTGGATGTCTGTTGTCCATCATCTGTCCATTAGTGCAGGTTTATTATCACTCTAAACTACTTGGAGGATTGCTATGAAACTTTTAACACATTCATCCCACTGTCTAGTTGATCTGAAATGAAAATGGTGCTGCTTGGACTTCCATTGCCATTGTGTCCACTATGGTGGCCATCTTAAAAATCTTATCACTGTTTCTCCAGAATGGATGATCTTAACATGCTCTCTTTACTCAGTGATTTCTTATGATGTTTAGTTGGTCCTAAATGAAAATAGTGCCAGTCTGACTGTCAGTATGGCAATTATGGTAGCCATCTTGAAAATCTTACTGCTACTCCATTTGAAAAGAAAAGCATATTGACAAGCGGTTTTCACCAAAAAGGATCCTGATGATTAGTTGATCCTATATGTAAATGAAGATGTGAACTTGAGAAAACCCCAGGAAGAACCACTCACCCACATTGGCCAAGCCGGAGAGACAAACCCATACTTCGAACCCTGGCCAGGTCATACCAAAGACTAAAAAATGGTACTAACAGCTGCCTCGCTTGGCGCTCAGCATTAAGAGGTTAGTGTTAGGACTGGTCGGTCTGGTGTCAGGATAATGTGACTGGGTGGGACATCATGCCACATGTCTGCAGCATGATGCCCCAGTGCTAGACATCACTATAAACTGTCACACTGCAGACATCGTAGCAATATGACTGAAAAATTGTTAAAGTTGTGTTAAAAATCTAAATCACACACACACACACACACAAACCCATACAGAGTTGAGATGACAGTGATCTGCAAAGGTGAGTGATTTAGACCATTTGGCCACCATGAGCTCTTACATCTGATTGAAAATGATGCCACTTGCACAGCCAATATGGCCATTACTGCTAGTGCTTATCTTAAAAATATTGTCATTTCTACTCATTGAATGGATTGTCGTATCAGTATGGGTTTTCACAAAAGACTTGTCAGGTCCAATCAATTCTAAAAGAAAATGGTGCTTATTTAATGTCCAGCATGACTACCATCATGAAAATATTCTCTCTAAAATCTTTTGAATGAATGATCATATCAACATGGGGTTTTCACTAAAAGACACCTGCCACAGCAGCCATCTTTTAAAATCTTGTAATGCTACTGCTCCTGAAAAGAAAGTTATATTGACATGGGGTTTTCACCCAGAAAAATTTGATATGATGTCTAATTTGTACTAAATGAAAATTGTTGCTTACACATCCAATATGGCTCCCACAACAGCAGTCTTAAACAGGGTTTGCACAGTCTTGAAAAGGGCTTGATTTTGGTGGCTACCTTGCAGATTGCTTGAATATGAGGTTAGCTGTTGAAAAGTGCTTGAGAACAAAGATTAGTCTTTTAAATGTATTTAAAATAAACATATTCCTTTGATAAACACTGTTGAAGATAGTTAGAAACCTGATCATCCTGGAATTGTATTTTTTATGTTGGATCACTTATGTATTCATTATGACAAGACTTCTGTGCCTCATGTGTGCTCCTTAGTACTCTGCCTTGTTTGGGACTGTAAATACCAGATGATGTACATGAGTGTCTGCTGTGTTGATTGGGACATTAAGGCTAATAAAAAGAAGTCAGTCATTACAAGTGTTGTTTGATGGGAATCATATTTTCAAAAAAAGCTTGCCATAAGCTATACACAGTATATATATACATGGGTATGGCCAAGTGATAAAGAACTATTTGTTGTGTTTGTTTAAAGACATTACATGAGCTTTAGATGTGGTCAGCTTGTCATACTGATGGGCCATTATCATCAGTCTCATAGCAAATGTGAAAATCATATAAAGAAATATGGATGGATTTAGAATACATTTTGCTTAAATATGAAAAGCTCACAATGGAGTTGTAAACACTGTCAGATAAGAGTGCTAACTTCCAAACAGGTGCAGGTGAGATGACCACACTTCTACCCCATTGCCCCAAAGTCCCCTGAGCTAAAATGTCTTCACCTAGGCCTAGTTTAACAAAAAATATTTTGTAGTTCTTCATGAATTAAATACTTAATTCTGACATTTGGTGGACTCCATAAACCATTTTCCTCTACTTTATATGTAGTTAATTACAGCATCTGCAAATTAAATCTGTGTCCTTGAAAAATGCTTGAATTACCTGATGAAATAACTGTATGAACCATGTTGAAATTTTTTTTATCACTACTTGTCCTTAATGGATGATCATGTCAACATGTGGTTTTGATTACAAGACTTACATGATGTCTAGTTGGTTTTAAATGAAAATGGTGCCAATCTGATGTCTACTATCATGAAAATCTTATTACTACTTCTCCAGAAGGGAATGTCATAGAGCTATGCCATATATTTAAAAATATTTTGTTATTTTATTTCATACAAATTCAGCATTAAATAATTGATGTAGGATTTGATATGGGTGTTCAATCTGTAATTTTCTAACATATACCCAGATTGGAACTGTTTTGGTGTTTTCACTCACATCTGCCTTTTTAATTCTCATTTGCACTAATGGGAACTTTTTAAAATTTGGGTCTGCTTTGAATTCCATTTACACCATGTAGCAGAAGATATTTGGAATGCTTAAAAGAGAGTGTATGTAATAAATACAAAAACCACATTCATGTTTTGTTCAGAGTCAGGGGTGAGAACCCATTTGATATGGTGTACAAGTATCTGGATCTAACATCTTAAGCATAATCCTGTGCCATATCGTACTCCTCTATGCCAGTTCAGGACAAACTTGTATGTAATTTTGTGCATTTACTTCTAAATGAACAGGAATGGTCATTTACACGACAGCATCTAGGGTAAGATTCTCTGTTTTTGCAAGACGCATCATTGTCATTGTCATTATCATCAGCATCTGGACAACAAGAGTGTTAATCATTTAGTCATTGTTCTTAAAGTTTATGTATCCATTGTAGTCATTCCTTTGTGTATTGGGACAATATGATTTAGATGAGCGTAACAGAATCTATATATAGTAATAAATTCTAACTAGTACAAATGCATTGATTGCATTATGCTAATTGCTAATAGGCAAAAATTTTCATAAAGGGCTACTAGGGCAACTGATTTATGTTTACGTTGAAAACATTTCAAAGCTATTTTTGGAACAACCACAGATGTCTTCACACCATTGAAGTGTGGTCATTGATGTTATGTGTGAATGACTTTAAAGTTTCATGTTTAAAGGGATCTATTAAAAAATGAATGTGAATGTTTTGGACTTGATCAGTATTTTTTGACTTTTTGGGAACTAACACAAACTGAATTGTTCAACTGGCAAGGTTATAAGACTGAAATCTCAGATCTGTTCTCGACAAGAATTTCCTAGTTATTTTGTATAGAACGTATCAGTGAGCACTTGATGAATTGATCTTGTTTTTTTAGTGTTAGTGATGTTATTGTGTATCACCATTGCGATTGAAGAATTGTTGTTTATTATGGTGATAATGGTATTGGTGGACAACTGTAGACTGCAATATTGATTTTTATTCAGCCTTAGTATTACTTTATTTCATTTTCAACACATAATAGTTTACATGGTGGCCTTGAAACTGATTTGATATGCATAGTATACTTATTAATTTGGTAGGTATAGTACACTTCAGTTTGTGTTCTTGTATGTGGACAAGGTACATATAGATAATGTGAACATCATATAATTGCAACTGTTTCACAACAAACTTGAAATGTTCCTATACCATTTAAGGGCTGCAATAATATCACAACATTGTGAGTACATACTGGTACTTTTGTTTTTATTTTTATTTTCCCTATATCATTTTGGTACCTGCTTTTCCATCTCAAACAAATGTACCTTTCTTGCATATCAGTTTTATTTCCTTCAATTACTACCATACATACTCATGTAAAAAGGTACAACTGCAAACGGCATAGGTCCATATTCGAATGTTGCTTAATGCAGCAGCAGATCTGTGTCAGATGCAGTTTGTTAGTGTTAATAGGTAGAGCAAACAACAGATCCTGATCTGTTGGTACATTATGCAATAGCAGATCAGGGTCTACATTGTTTTTTGCAGTTGGAGCTGACTTAAAGATTACATAAGGTAATTTATGCCAAATTCAACATTGGGAGTGCTCCTTTCAGTCTTTGCCTCACTTCACTAGGTGAGATTATACAGTAACTGTTGTCTTACTTGCAGAAGAGGATAAGTCCCTCATAAAAGGAAAGAAGATTATTGGGGTTGGTTTGGGCAACATTTTTGGAAGTGGTCCAATAAAACTTCGGTCAACAGGTGCTTCTACAAAGCAAGTGTCAGACGATAAGCCAACGGAAAACAAGGTATGTTACAAAATTATTTGACTCTCTCTCTAAAATGGTGAGTGGAAATTCACAAAACGGTTATGTTGCCCTAAGGGTATAACCAGCTGCATGAAGAATCGAAGGTCTCAGACTTAATACCATTTCTGTGGTCTTCGGGAAGAGGTCAAAGGTCACATGTGCAAATATTTAAATGACAGTGTCAATTTCAAATATTTTCAGACCAAACTTTATATGTGCAGTCATAGAAGGAATGTGTGTCATATATGTGATGGATTTGTCGTTATGACATGTGGGTAAATTTCAAAGAATGGATATAAATATGGGTTGGAATATGTAGGAAAAAGATCGGGGTTTGCAGTGGTGATCCATTGCAGTTGATCTGGTTGGTAGGTTATTAGTTCAGCTCCTTCTCTGATTATTGTAATCAGTGATTACAGCCCCCTCATTTTCATAAAATGAATAACAATCAACAGAGATTGTTGCAGTAGAGTTGATGCTGCAGGAATATAACATTGACATTAGGCACATAAAGGGAAAAGATAATCTGATTGTAGATGTACTCTCATGTGGATATTGACTAATATGCAGTCATGATTGAGGGTTGTGCCTATTTGATTTTTCTCATGATTCTAAAAAGTAAACAGGATGTTTACTTGAATTTGAGATCAAGACCCAATCTCGTTTATAATTTGTTGAATTTTTTCCCAATAGAAATGATTAGTTTTCAAGAGTATTCTTTCATGTCATAGGTCAGGTGATTGTATAAATAGGGGATTCGGTAAACAATTATTCATTCCTGTTTTATGATCAATCTCTGAAATCATTTATAGTTGTGTTCAGGTACAGTTTGAGAGAATTAATTATTTAAATTTATTCATTGAAATTACAAAGTACTGCCTTGCTCATGATGTCGCTCAGACATCCAATTTAAATTCTTAATATTGCTACTTCTTCTGAATTGATAGTCCTATTGATATAAAGTTTTCACTAAAAGACTTACAGTGTCTAGATGGTCCAAAATGAAAATGGTGCCAACCTTATTTCAATATCTGCTATGGTGGTCATCTTGAAATTCCTGTTATTCCACAAGATCATCAGAGATGGTTCAACACTCACCAGTTAAAAGCAGAAATGGATTCCTGGAATTACTTTTAGGCCAGTAGCATGTCAGTCACTTTGAAGTACTCTTTAAAAATTCAGAATGAATATTGAACAAAAGAAGAATCAGAAGAAGAGAAAAATAAATTAGGAAAGAAAGAACAGATTGCTTGAACATATACTGTATGATTATTTGATAGCTTTAGCAATAATGGCATCCATAAACTATCTGTAGCTCTACAGAACATAAACCAGCAATTATGGTGAGTCCCACATCTGTTGTCCATTAGCACAAGTTTGTTATCACTGCTTCTAAACTGCAGGGAGGATTGGCAGACATTTTATAGACATATCCATACAAGGATCTAATGGGTTATTAATGAAAATGGTTCCCTCAGACAGCCAGTATGGCCACAACAACACAATTTTATAATTCTTATTATCTCTACTAATCCTAAATAACTTTAAATTCATTTGTTGCTAAAATAGCACACCAAACCAATCAAATTACATTAAATCATGTGTACTTATTGAGTGTACCAATAAAAAGAAATATTCCAGTCCAATATCAAAGATTGTTTTAGGTATTTTATCCCAAGTTTTAGTGAAAATAAGTACAGTGACATCGTTGTCTGTATTTGGCAGTTCTGCTTAATGGTGCCTCTCTGTCACTGGAACTTGAGGTTTCAGAAAATGTTAAAATTTTTCATTTGACTTTTAGTAGATAATTTAATCAAAAGTTCTTGATATTCAAATTCATAATGTTGAAACTGCATACACCCAATCATTTTGTCTCTACTCTTTAATCTTTAACCCTTCTTTTGCATTTCATTTTCTCTCTCTCTCCCTCTCTCTCTCTCTCTCTCTCATTTTCACAGTTTAATTTTACATCGCTTTCTCAGTTATGGTTAATTTTTAATAAATGAAATTCGTTTTGTAGGTGAAACTTGTATCTTGCAGTGTATTTTTCAGTAACTGCTTGCAGCCTACTGTCTTCATGTTCTGAACTGAGCACAAGAGTTATTTTCGTTTTTTAAATTACATGCATAAAGACATTAATGTACATTAGCTTAAAACATCTTCATTATCGGTGTGACTTTAACGTTTCTTACATCAGCTTCAGAGACGTGCTTGTGAAGAGAACCATATTTTACCAAGATTGTTTATGAATTTGAATCACATTTTACCAAGAGAATTGATCAAACTAGATAACCACTGCATAAGAAACTTCATTATTCAATATGTGTTATTGTTTATATCATGCATGTCCAACCTTTCTTTGTGAGGAGCCACATTGGAATTTTTTATCACTCATGGGGTTGTGAGCAAATTTCAGAGAGATATGGTGTTAGATGGCACAAGATAAGGCACATGCTATGAAAGGTTGGCAGTGCAGATAAAAATCTTAGGCAGGATAGATTCTGGCCTACAAGGCTGTATGTTGGACAACCCTGGTTTATATATAGTTTTTTGGGGAGGGGCTTATGTATGTATTGCATATATCATGAAAATAGAGGACCAATTCAGATATCTTCTGCAGTCACAAGTTCAGTCTTGCATTGCTGCTCTCTCTTTCTTTGAGCTCTAACTTAGTATCCAGTAGCACAGTTTTTGGTAGGTCCATTATAAGTTTGCTGGATGAAACGTTGCCTCAGTCAGGCGTTGCCTTCAGCACCCCTACTCAGAAAAGGTATCACAAACTCAGCACTATGATGCCCTGGGCTGTCGCTCATATCTCCCATCATTTATAATGGCCCTGGTTTTCAATGACCTCACAATCTCACTTTTCCCTCACTTCGCAGCATTGGTACAATCATCTCACTGGTAGATTGATAATTTCATTTTAAAAAAATTCTGTTACACCAGTAAAATGATAGGGTAGCCTAAAGTCATATAATTCAATAAAATGCTGAGTGGCCAAGTAGTCAACAGCACTCACCTTTACAGATCACTGATATCTTAATCTATCCTCTTGGTAGGTTTGAATCTCAGACCTGGCCAACATGGGTATGCAAGCAGCTTCCCTTGGGTCAGTGGCTCTTCCCAGGGTGTTCCGGGTTCTTTATTTCCAAGATATACTGGCTGCCATGTATGGCCTATCATGTGCTGAAAAATGGCACTAAACTCAGAACAACAACAATAAAATGATCATTCAGTAAAATATACAGTATTCAACCTGTCTTTGTGCTCATTGTTGGAGTCACAGTGGCCAAGTGGATAGTATCCTACACTATTAACCATAAGGGTGCAGGTTTGAATCCTTCCGTTGGATCAGCACTTGTTGGCTACTGTGATGTTTTCTTGGGCAAAGCTGTTTATTGCCTCACCATTAACATCTGACTTGTGTTACTATGCCATAAAACCAACTATTGTTTATGGTCCCCACTTTGGAGGAATTGACATTTCACTGACTAAGAAAACAAGCTGGTGGGAAAGTTGCTGTTGTGCTGTAGGTTGTAAGTTATACATGAGCATTTGCCTTCTACAAGTTTACATGTGATAATGTCATGAATTACATTCTTGCAAACCATTTTATGAATTTTAACAAGCACTGCTACTTTGATAATTAATACAAAATAGAATTAAAATCAGACTAAAGAGTTGGAATTTTAATGTGGTGAAAGTGATGCATTTTTGTCTGGTCATTTATAGCACAGCACAAATATAAACTCAGTCACTTTCTCTCTCACTCACACTCTCTGTTTTGATCTTGACACTTACATACAGTAAAACTGATTATTTGGACCCATTGGGGGACAGATTTCATCTAGATAGACAGATGATCAAATGTTGGTCAAAGTGATTTGTGAATGAAAGTATCTGGATTAAATGGGTCTGGTATTCAGTCAACTGCATTATCAGTAATTAGGTAACATTTTGTGGACATTTCACAAGTTAAAAAGCAAGAAAGAATAAGAACAAAAATATTACAATGCATTAAGTAAATTCTAAGCACGCAGTTGACATTACTAAAACTGTCCATGCTTAAATGTTAAAGGGCTGTGATGAAGGTAAAATCAGTTGACATGGACTGTGCTCACTCCTGTATTGGTAGGTGATTAGATTTTATCACCTGACAAGCAACCATTGATTGTTGATTGACAGTGAATTATGTTAGCTTGGACTACATAATACCTTTGGACCATTATGTGTCTTTAACCATGCTTGATTACCTTGGCATTTCTGTATGATAAATTACATACTGCCTTGGCAGCATTCACTTAACAACAGTTGGGTTTAAGAATAAACTTACTGTGTCTCACTCTCTCCTTCCCACTTTCCAAAATTATGTTTATTTCTAGTTTTAAGATATAATTTAGTTATTGATAATACTACTGTAATTATGAATACAGTATATGAGAGAATGTTTGATTGTGATTGTTTCTAATTTGTTACTCTGTTCTATGTTGGCCACAAATTAATTAAATTTACAGATGTACATTGTAGTAAGTACTTTTTTTGGACATGGTATTACTAAAAGTACGTATGAGCAAATAATCTGGTGAGTAGCATCTGGATAATTAACTTTACTGTATGTACTCTCCCAACTCATGCGTAAATTTCCTATTTAGTGCATGAATGCATGATTTTTCTTTTCCCTTGTATTTTGAAATTGAGTCAGATAGTGCATTTGATTCATTATTGACTGCGTATTTTTTATGATATTTTGAGCGAAAATAGTGCCTGATCTGATGTCCAGTAAGGTCACTAAGGCAACCACTTGAAAAAAATTATTTCCACCTTGTGAATGGAAAGTCATATCAACATACACAGAGTTTTCACCAGAAGACTTATGATGTGACCTGGTTGGTTCTAAGTAAAACTAGCGCTTCCCAGATATCCTATATGGCCACTGCAGCAGCAATCTTGAAAATCTTATTGCTTCATCTGAATGGAACATCATATCAGCATGAAGTTTTGACCAGAAAGCTTTTAAGGCATCCTTAGTAGCTTGTCTTAAATTAGAAGTGCTGATTTTATATCCAATATGGCCACCACAGCAGCCATCTTTAAAATCTTGTTACTTCTCCGCCTAGATGGAAAGTCTTGTCATTGGATTTTCACTAGGTGATTTCTTATGATGTCAAGTTGCTACTGAATGAAAACGGTGCTGGTCTGACATCCAGTATGGCCAGCATGGCAGACACCTTGAAAATCTTATTATTACTACCCCTTCTAAATGCAAAGTCATATTGACATCAAGTTATCACCAGAATACTAATTATAATATGTAGCTGGTACAGAATGAAAATGGGGCCCATCTGACTTGAATATGTATGCCACAATGTACATAATGCAAATCCTGTCACTAATTCTCCTGAATGGATGGTCATGTCAACTTGAGGTTTTCACCAAAAGCCACCAAATGTCTCCCAATGGTGTCTCGTTTGTGCTAAATGAAAATTGTGCCAATCTTTCATTGAATATGGCTGCCACAATGACTAATTCAAAAATTGCATCACTCAGTAAAATCAGAGGTAGTTTCAGCCATCAGCAGTTATAAAGAAGAATTGGTAATATCTTGAATTCCTAGAAAACTCTAGCTCATGTCAGCATGGGTCATAAATATTAAACCATGCTCATTTTATGAACACTACCTCATGGTGGTTGGCAGATGCACATCTGCAAGAAAGTGGGGTGTGCAGAAGCTCCATTAGAATGTGTGGTATAAATGGAAAATTGAAAAATTGATGTGAACTGTACTCAGTGTGCCAAGATGGGCATTTATTCATATACTGCTCCTATTTCATTTACATGAAAAAGTCTTGGTTCTTTTTTTATATGACAGTATTCTGTTCTTCCTCCATATTACAACATTTTTTATGCCCCACAATAAATGTGGTAATGGGCTTGAGCGTTACTTTTCTCTGTCCATTATTCCTTAGTTCAGTTTTGATATAGGTCATTTCAGGCCTATGGTAAGGCATATGTGTTCCACAAATGCATTTATAGTTTCTGAGCTTAATTTACTATTTGGTTTTTCTTCCCAAATCACTGCCAATTGTTTGAGAAAGAAAGGCAAGACTTGTGTCATGGGACAAGTTATAGTCAGTGATGGGATGAGTGTTTTTTTACATTGTAATCAAGCCAAAGGATGAGCCAATTTAAGATTGTTTTTTCACACTGTTTCTATATAAAAATTCTCTAAAAAATATGTAAACAACCCCTTTAAAGGTTTTTTTTTTAAAATTCACCTTGTCTCAAGATAGTTAAGTGTGTCTCTTTTAATAGAATTATAACTCTGAGTCAACACACAGACACACACACACACAATCACACACACACACACATTGCACAATCAATGAGGAGACTACATGATTCAAAGTTTTGACTTTTTTCTTGTAGGAAACTAAGCCACCTAATGAGGAAGCTGTTCTCAGAAGACCAAAAACAGGTAGGGCTTGATAAAACTCCTATCTTTCTTGTAGGTCTTCATTTCATCTATTTTAACATCATAGCAATTCAACATGCATAGAATTAAAATTAAGTGATACATTGAGCATATTAAATATATATAATATGAAAAGTGGAGAAAAATTCCTAATTACATTAAATTTTTTTGAGTAAAAAGTATTCCATGTAGAACTAATATTCACTGGTGAAGTTTTTTTGTTAAAATTTTCATGTATCTGTCCTTTAATATAATGTGTTGTTTATATAGAGGCCACATTTGGCCAAGTGGTTGTTGGTCTTAGGCACTCGACTTTACAGATCACTGACATCAAGTGTCAGGCTTGGCCAACATGGCTTTGTGAGAAAGCTTGCCAGTAACATTCTGTGGCTCACTGGTTCTTCACTGATTTTTCACAGGTTCTTCCTCCACCCAATATACTGTCTGCCATATATAGCCTCTCATGTGCTGAGAAATGACATTAAGTGCATAAAAAACAAACACAGTATATATAAATTAGCTAGGTTGATTTTCTGGTGGACTATGAAATGGACATGTTGTTGTATAATAGTAATAATTTTTCCAGGTACTATGATTGAACTAATGCCACCTTGCTAAAAAATGACATGCTTGTTGTAATATGCACAGTTGATTTCTTATGATTTTAATATAGCAATATACATTCTTTAATATTAAGAAAACTCATTATGACCATGTCATCACTTAGCTTCAAGGTCAACCATAATCTATTGAGATGTTTTCATTGATTATCTGCTTATTAAAAGCCCATTACCAGTGACACTTTGCAAAGTGTACAATGGCAGATATGCACTTTTCGGTATTCATTGGTAATGTCTCAACTGTTACATGCAGTTATAATGCATATAGTGTACTGCCATTAACACAACACAAAGTGACTGTGCCAGTGGTGAAGATAGCTTAAGATTTATCTTTGTTTAGAAAAGTCATTTTGTCACATAAAAAAAAGTTTATTGAAACATTAGAAGGGATCTATTGATTGATACTGTTTCTCACATAAAAACTATGTGCCCTAAAAATTGAAATCTACCCTTACAAAGATGACTGATGAGAAATTACCCTTCTCTCAGTCATTATATACATTTTGTGTGTGTGTGTGTGTGTGTGTGTCTCTCTCTCTCTCTCTCTCTCTCTCTCTCTCTCTCTCTCTCTCTCTTTCAGGAATAGACTGGTACCTGGCAGAATTTCCGAACACATCCATATATACTAAGAAAAGAAAGAGAGACAGGCAGACACACACACACAAAATGCTTGGATTGTTGGATTGATGATCCAGCAGTCAATTAATTAGAACCATTATTGAAAATAGACATGCTAATGAAGTTAGCGAATTATACAAGGACATAGATGAATTAGCAGACAGGTAAACTGTGCATGAGAGATATTACCTACTGAAGAACAGCAATAATAAGAAACAAGAAGTCTATATTTGACCCTTTAGGAAATATTAGTATACAGATTTCTTTGGTATTCCTTGGGCCTCACCCTCAGCAGCATGAAATTAGTAAAGGTGGGATGGTAGGATTATTAGAAGGATGTAACATTTAGGCAGAATCTCCATAACTTGAAAATAAAGCAGAATTGTCACCCCCAGAAATAAAGGCAGATATCACTAGTAGACTGAATGACAGAATTGTCATGGCAGAACTGCCAATAAATGAGGTGGACTCACCATTATGACATACATATGAATTTCATCTTCAGAAATTGATTGAATGAAGCCAAAATGCCCAACTAGTTGCAAAGAATACACATTTACAGAAAGAATCATTATTATTTTGATAAGAAATATGAATATAAGCAAACACCCTCTTCCGCAAATCACATCTAGAAAAGATTCTGTATTCCCTATTCCAAAAGAAAAATGAATATAGGCAGACACTAACACCAAGAATACACATCCACAGAAAGAATCAGTATTCACTATTCCAAAATAAATATGAATACATGTGTAGACAAACACTAACCTCAAAGAATACACATCCACAGATAGCAAATTCACTAAATTGATATCAGTTAATTGCTTAAAACTAACTAGTAATAATTTACTACTTACAAAATAGTTTCAATCACTTTTATCAAATCCATGTTTTTGAACCATCTGAACAGAAGAATGTCCCAGTATAATTTCAGCTTTGCCTTATCTTTATTATGAAACATTTGGCCTAGTGGTTAGAGCATCTGCCTCAGATGAGTGAAGTCGCTGGTTCGAACCCTGGCCAAGTCATACCAGAGAATTATAAAAATGGTGCTAACAGCTGCCTCGCTAGGCGCTCTGCGTTAAGAGGTTAGTATTAGGACTGGTCGGCCTGGTGTCAGGATAATGTGACTGAATGGGACATGATGCTACATGTCTGCGGCATGATGCCGAAGTGGTAGATATCACTGTAAACTGTCACACTGCAGACATCATAGCGATATGACTGAAAAATTGTTAAAGCTATGTTAAAAATCCAAATCACACACACACACACACACACACACACACACACACACACACACACACACACACACACACACACACACACACACTCCATTCAGGTGGTTTTATTGCACAGTTTTCACAGTTTGCCTTAATGTACTTGTGTTAGCTGACAGTATGTTAGAAATAATGAAAATATGACCCTTTATGACTAGAACTTAAGTTCCTGAAACAGCCTTATTATAGCAATAGGTCATTATTAAATGACACTTTGTATCATCTGCTTGGTTACACATACAGTTGATACTACATTTCTTTGCCTCAGTGCTCTAGCATGATGACACATATGTACATTTCCTTGTCTTGACTGCTTTAGCATGGTGAGACATTTCTTTGTCTCATCTACTTAAGCTTAGTAAGACATAGGTACAACATTTCTTTGTTTCACCTGCTTAAATATGGTGAGACAGGTACATCTCTTGGTCTCACCTGCTTAAGCATAGTAAGACCGGGTACCACCTTTCCTTGTCTCACTTTCTTGAGCATGGTGAGATATTGGCACCAGTTTTCCAGCATCAGTGGCAATGGTAGCATCAACATTAACATCTTGAAGATAAATCACACAATTATTGATGTACATCCTGATGCCAACATAAAACAACATCATACTTCATTCATTTTGAAGCCAGGTACCTGTTGTGGTTCATTGAGCATAGCATTTTCCAGTTTTGCCAGCAGGTTGCAACTTTTTTTCTTTTTTAACTAACAATAAAATTATAGAGTAACGACACCAAACCAGCCCTGAAGATCTCAGTATACATAAGGTGGCTTGCCATTTTATTTTGCTGTTTGTGCCATAGATAGACTGTGATGAATTCATTACTAATTTGAGTGATAATAAATTGGTGTATAAATACGAGTTGTGGGAATGAAGCTAGCAAGGAGGTTACAAAAGAAAATCACTTTCTTGTTACAGGGTTCTCAATAGATTTCAAAACTGAAGTCAGTTGACCCTTGACCCCAAAATCTCAGGAGTCAAAATGAAAATCTCAGGAGTCAAAACTGAAATCTCAAGAGTTAATTTTTTGTACAGTCATGAGCCCATAGCTGTGATTCCTCGTTATTGGTGGAAACAAATGATATTTAAGATTTCTTGTCTTGTGTTGAATAATGACAAATACTTGTACAGTATTTTGTAAGAAACATACAATATGATTTTTGTAAAAGTGTTCCTCTTTCTGAGTATAAATTACTGTGTGTATATTTTATATATGAAACAGACAGTGGATTATTTTATATTTTATTATATTTTCTACTACTCAGCATATTCTATAATCAGCTGCTCAAATCATTTTATATGCAAAAGTATACCCCTACAACTATGAAGGTTATATATTATCAGAAAATTCATCACCGGCAGGTCGTTTCCAAGGCTGAGACAGAAAAGAAAAGAAAAAACTTCTTTGCACCACTGTGATTTTAAGGTTCAGATGTATGCACTGAGTGTTATGTCCTTTAAATTTTGTCTGAATAAAACGCTCGAGGTTTTAAACAATTTGCTGATTGAAGCAAATTAATAGCCAGTAAAACACAAACCTATGCTGAACTGGCTTCACAAGAAGCCATATATTCCCGTTTTGTCCAAGTGATTATAATTTAAAGGGCAATGAAACTAACACTGATATTTTATCAGAAGTAAATCCAGTGAAGTCATAAATGATTCCAAATTTTTAAACATTCCACCTAATGAGGCAAATTAATTGCCAATAAAACAATTTAAGTTGGTCCACTTACCTTGACAACCAGTTTTGCAAGTGGCCATATGCTCCAATTCTGACCAGTTGATTATAATTTGATATCCAAACATACCAATGCTGATATTTGATCAAAATGCAGTCCATTCATGTCATAATTGTTTCCTCTTCATAAACTTCAAACGTAATCTCAAACAATCCAAACTAATTAATTTTCACCTAAGCATGACATCAGTGAACAGTTAGCTCCACCCATTCATATATATCTTCCATTGGTGCAATATTATTGGCTGTCAAGGTGTAAACTGCTGTCTGGCAGATGTCAATCAGTACCTCCTACAGTAAATTTGTTATGGACTGCACACTCTTAGTAAGAAACTAAGTCAGAGGCGAATCAAGGGTAATTAAGATCGATGGTCCAGCCCAAATCTATGTGAATCGTTTTGATGCACAAGTCAGAATTTCTGCATGTCAAAAATGGGTTATATTTAATTCCACGTGTCAAAACCAGAATGTACTCATCTGTTGAAAACCCTGTGTTAAAATACAGTCTCAACTTTTATTTGTTGAGTCTTAGTTTAAGCATGAGAATGTATCTATATCTCCATGCTTGGTTGCAAAATGATTAAGTAGTACAAGATATTATTGAGTACAAGACTCACCTCTGTTGCATGACAAGAGATTATATGTGTGCATGCTTGTGTGCTACAATTTGGCTTATCTTCTTTCCAAAATTATCATTCTGTTTTATCTTTCTGTGTAATTTTTATTTCCCTCTTTTGTTTTTTTCATTTTCTTGTTTATTAATTCCATCACAAAAAGTCTGATAACCAAACGGGGTTTTATATCTATCTTTTAACGAGATTTTAATTTGTAAAAAATAAAATCACACAATACTTTCTTGTCAGTATTTTGTTGTTGCCATGATCTTGATTTGATCTGATCCTTATTATAATTGCAGAGTTCACCTTTTGATCTGAATAATGTTAAATAAAACCTTTGCCATCCTAAAATAGACACTCCATGTTGTGGAGAGATTGAGCGTAAAATAAAGTTAAATCATAAAATATATTTTTCATAAGTCTGGCAATTCAGGGTAAGCATGAATCAAACAAATGAAATTCATGACCTGCTGAAACTTAATAGTGAGTAGCTTTCAGTATTCATGTTAAAAAACCTGTTAATATGAAAATGAAACAATATGAACATGAAACTAATTAAGATCTGGCCAGGAATGATATGAAACAACAACAAAAGAATGACCTTTGTTTCCAGTGTAAGAAAAGTAATACCAGAGACATCTATACCATATATATCCATGATATTACTTTCCTACATTATTTGTGATTGGATGCTTTTTTCGCAAACACTTGTGCCTTACCTTTGACAAATATATTCAGCGTTGAACATTAGTTCATGTTTATCATTGTATGGGTGTGCTACATTTAACAAATGTCAAATAGTAATGATGTTAAATGTGTAGGTAAGGGAGAAAACTGTACTTAGCCAATGAAAGTCAGTTGTCAAGTTTTGTGATGGAATTTCACTAGAAGGTCATTACATACCAGTTTTCTGTTTTAGTTAACTAGTAATTATCTCTATACTTAGATCTTTGGAAAAAATTTCATTTGTTTGATTTTGTATTATGCATTTTATGCATATCTTTCTCAAAGTACAAAATCTGCATGAGGAAGATACTTTGAATATATTGAGTACTTTTAATTAATATTATTATCACAGTTGTCATTTAAGCAGACTGAAACATTGACTTGATATAATAGAAAAGCAAATTCTGTCTAAAATTACTCAATTATCTTCACTGTTCTGTTACCTTACATTGTCCTTTAACTGACCAAAAAAGGCAACAATGTATCTTGAAAAGAAGATTAGTGACATTAATTTTTACCCGCTTTTCACCAAGCTACTCATGTACAACTCATGCATAGTTTCAAGAAAGTTGCATTTGTAGATATGAGTAGTGTGATTTGTCCTGGAGTTAAAGTTTTTAGAGTCAGATATTGGGAGGAGATACATCACAACACAGATGTAGGCAAGACACTTAGTTCCATGAAACACTTGATGTATGATATAAAAAATTCTCTTTTGATTCATTAATTATTGATGGAATTGTTTTCTAACAGAGAGGCGCTTCAGCAAAATGGAGAAAACCTCTAGCATAGAGCTGGGTTTCAAGACAGCTTGTACTGCATGTCTTGTATGAATTAAACTGTTTACTGATTTATTATCTGTCGACACATTTGACTAAAGCAAATTTTTACATCCATTACTTTTAACTATTGCGGTATCTGACACAGCTGCTTGTTGTTCAAGGAAAAACAGGACCATAAGTTCCTAGTTTTAGACTTGCACCTTTTAGAACAGGGTCTACAGTTATTAATTTTGGCCTTGCAGCTTTTAGAACAGGGTCTGCAGTACCTAGTCTTGGACAAACAGATTTTAGAAAAGGGTTTACAGGTTCCTAGATTTTTGTTGAGCCCACCTTCAGCTTAACATAGCTATCATTTTGGTGTCCATATGGACATGTGTATAACCACACCAAGAGTAACTTTGGAGTTTTTGCTATTTAGATAACTAAAAGATTGGCACAGCAAATCAGGATATATTATTTGAGACAT
The DNA here is from genome assembly GCA_016617855.1 of Megalonaias nervosa. Taxonomy (NCBI): domain Eukaryota; kingdom Metazoa; phylum Mollusca; class Bivalvia; order Unionida; family Unionidae; genus Megalonaias; species Megalonaias nervosa. The sequence continues at coordinate 25,631 of JAECUM010009629.1, read as the reverse complement.
ATGTACACCCATTTTCAAATGCAAAAGAGAGCTTTGGCTATGCTATCAGCTTTTCTGCCTGCTTCAGATGCAACCTGTCAGCCTTTTTTGCACCCTTTTATTTTAGATGCTACTCCAGGTACTGTGTACTATGGCTTTTACCATGCCCCTACTAACCCCTCATTGAATGTAGTGGAGAATATTGGTGAAGACCTGTGTGGCAGTTTTGACAGTTCAGCAGAAGAGTATGAAAGACAGATAGCTGACCTGAAGATAAAATCACATGATAATATGAACAGAGCAAAAACAGAGGGAAAGCTTGTTAGTGAAGCTTTTTCAAAACTCACTGCTAGCCTAAGTAGAAAGTTACCTCAAGATGTAGATTCTGTTAAAGAGGAGGATTTGATTGAATATATTGATGAAGTTCCTGATAGTGAAGAATTTGATATGAGTGTAGAAAGTCTAACTTCGTATTATACACCAAGGTTAACAAATGTTCTAAGCACATACTATAGGGGTGCAGAAGGAATAACAGCTAATAACAGTGCTGATCTGCATAAGGTTGGAGAACATAATGAACAGTTTTTTTATACTCCCAATTCATCCCCAAACTCCAAAACTTGTGGGCAGATTCCAGAGTCTGTTAAAGAAGTTTTAGATGATTTAGACCATTGCCTTGCCCAGTCATGCCCATCCCCTGAACCTCAAAACAGCATCTCAAACATTCTGCATGGGGAGGGACATGGGAAGAGAAAGGCCAATGATCTCTCAACTTCTGATGGTTTGACTGTTGAAAAGAAATCAAAGAGTGAACCTGATGGGTTTTTATACCGAACATCATCACTGCTGGAGAAGCTTCGAGGGCTTAACATTTTTGGTCAGAAGAGCCACAAAACGTTAAAACCTAAAAAGGAGTCCCAGAATGACCACAATCCCACTTTTAGCACTCCCAAGGATGCTACACAACCACCAAGAGTATGTCAGGTTGTTGATAGCATAGCTGTCACAAAGAAAAGATGGTCAGAAGCTCACAGAAGGTCTCTGGAGAAGTCTTCAACAGTCACTCCTTACAAGCAGTCCTTTGATACCCAGGAGATAACAGAAAATGTTGTTCATCATCCCTCAAAAGACACAAGTTCTGAATCACTACAGGATGAAGCACATCACTTCATTAATCCCCAGAATGATGAATTGAGATACACGACTTCTAAGGAAGAACAGATTGGTCTGCAGCAGTCAGATACCTACTTTTCAACTCTGAATGAAAAAGGTTATCTTTCGCCTTTCATCAAGAATATTGCTAAAAAATATAAGCTTACAGACCTTTATAAGAAATGCCTTGATCAGACTTGCTCATTAGAAAATGTTAAAGATGACTTCACAGACATTGATCAGATTTGCTCACCAGACTGTAACACAGAGGATGATGAGCCTTACAGTTCCTCCTTTTTCCAAGACGATGATGAGGTTGAGTTGAGTGTGTTTGAAGAACCAACGACATCCATGAACAGAGGTAAAAATGAAGATAATGAAGTACAGATTGACTACAACAAATTTGAACTTGATGTGGCAGAACTTATGCATGACATTCTTAGGAGATCACAGGAGAGAGTATCCCAGCTAGATAATCAGTACCCAACAGATGTGCAGGTACACAGTCACTCCACTGAAGACATGTCACTCTCCTGCAGTTCAGAAGATCTGTTAGACTACATGTTTGATGAAGACAGTATTAATTCTACTATCACAGGTGCAGAGATGAGCTGTTCTGTTGATGGTGTACAAAAAGATGATGAGATAGGACCATGGGTTTCACCAGCTGCCCTAGGTAAGGCATCTTCCAGAGCCTTGGAGATGGATAGGATAACATCCAGTTTTTGTGCTGTACCATATGGTAAGTGGAATAGATGCTTACAGTATTCCATATCAGAAAATGATCTGAAGTGCAGCAAAACTAGAAAGCAATCAAGTTTTTGCAGAATTCCATTTGGATCCAGTGAAAATTGCAGTTGGTTCAGTAAGGATTGTGAAGAGACACCATGTGAAAGTCTTGCAAAAATTGGGAGAGTACCCATTGTCCCACTTTCAGAAAATAAAATTGATTTGGCAAATGAGGCTCTCAAGAGAGATTCCCCTTTCAGAAGCCAGGGTGGAATTGTCACAGATTATAAAGAAGTCCCCAGATCTCTTCCAGCAGATGTTTCTGTCAAGCACAGTAGATATTTTATTAGAGATAGCATTCCTTGCCATGCAGACATAAATCCAGTGGTTACAGTGGAGGAAGAAACTAAAGTGACTCCCAATGTTGCAAGTTACTCTGATAGAGGCAAATCCAGTTTTTGCAGAATACCGTTTTTGCCACTAAAGGATGATGGCTATTGGTACAGTAGAGGATTATTTGAATCACCAACAAAAGAAAATGCCAGCCTAAAATGTAAACTGCAGAACTGTGGAAGCAGAGAGGACAAAATCACCCATTCTAGTTTATGTTTCATTCCCCATGATTATGGTCACTCGAAATGGTATAGTAAGGACTTGAAACAGAGCCCATCTCAAACTTTGGAAAGGGTATGTCACACTCGGAATGTTAAAAGTGATGACCCACGTGAACAACAGTCATCTGTGTGTAGTGCCAGTTCCTCAAAGTATGACTCGGAGATTATTGGAACGAGTGCCTCAGAAATTCTATGGCCTTTCCATGCAGATGACAGCACTGATGAGGAAGCCCATAATCTAACATCATCAGCAGCAAACACTAACCTGGAATTAAAACCAGATGAAAATAAGCTAAAAACTCAGGATATTGATTGGGCTTCCATTTTATTTGGCAACAACAAGAGCTTCATTCACCCAGGGGATGGAGACAACAGAAGCACAACATCAAGTGCAAAACAGAAAAGGAGTGAGAACAATTGTGAAAATTCAGATGAGAAAATCTGTTTCAAGTCACTAGGTATGAAATCATCCAATTACACATGGGCAGCTGATCTGGGCTCAGCTACCACTGCTTGTAGTAGTAGGAGCTCAAAATCAGAAGTAAGCATTTGCAAAGAAAAGAAACTGGGAATGGATCTAAATGATGAAGTGGCAGGGTTATGCTCGGAGAAAAGAAAAAAGCATTCTTTTTGGAGGAAGTTATTTGCTAAACAATGTAGAGAACCAGTAGAACTTTTATCTTATCATTCAGACTGCAAAAATGTGACTGTCAAAACTTCTTTCCAGAAAGATTTAGAGATGAAAACTCTGTCAGCTCAGTATTGTAATGATAGTAAATTATCTGACAGTTTCTCACCCAGCCAAGGCATTGTGGATAAGTTGGACTATATTGTGAATTTAGAGGAAAGCCCCAGATTCATATATGTTGAGAAAAAGTCTAAACTAAAGGAATCTGGAAAGAGAGGAACTTTTGAGTTGACTGGTCAAGCAAGTGAGAGAAGTTTAATCTCAGAGACCAGATTTTTGTATGAAATAAATGAGGATTTAGAAACTTCCATACAAGTAGTACCTGAGATTGACGAAAATAGCTCAGACAGTATTGTACATTGTTTATACCATGATGATAGTTATCATGAAGCATCAGAGCCAATAACATCTTTAGAAGAAACTCAACCAAACAGAAGGTCATTATTTGATACAGAGATTGACAATGATACTAGGGATATCAGTGGTAAAAATGAACACAAAAAAAAGTGTCAGTCCCTCTATGAATATTTTAGTGAACTGAATAAATATGATTGGGTTTCAGAAAAGCACAGCATAGGACCCCAAGCTGTGCATACAAGAGACCCACTTGTACAAGAAAGTATTAAAACTGTCTGTGAGAAAGATAAAAGTCAGAATGCTATTGGAGATATTCCAATGGAGATAAGGGAACAAACATTTGAACAGCAAGATACTCTTCAGGAGACAGTAGATCAAAATATGGCTCAGGGTCCAAGTTCTGAAATGTTAGCAGATGAAGATTACTTTTCATCCATCTCCACAATAGAGGAGGCCAGTGTTGAAGTGGACAGTGAATACCCAGATCCAGATACATTGTTGCAGGACCTTAGGGGAATAGACTTCACAGAGACACCTCATTATGCAGTCAGTGATGTTGAAGAGAGTCAAGAGATGAAGAAGTTCCTTCAGCAAGCCTTACAGCCCATTGATAATTGCTTTTCAGAGTGCTATTCCTTTTCCAGCAGTAACTCTACACCATCAAAACCATCAGAAAAGCAGCTGTGTATGTGTGAGGATAAAATTGAGACTAATCAGGAAGGAGCAGAGTCATTGGAAACCCACAACACGTTCTCTATAAAGGGTTCAAGATCTTCACTACAGTACAGCAATCACATGCATGATATGCAGAGAGATTTGTCAGAGCTGGACACTATGGAAATTCCTACAGAAGAGGAAGGAGTCAACTTTAATGCATGCAAAAGATGGAAGAGCCCAAGTTATAGATATCTTGGAACAGTTGAGTCACAACTTGACAGACTGGAAATCAGTTCTTCAGGAAATGTGTCATTTGACTCTAGAGATTTCAATAACTCTGCTGACGTGTGTAGAATGACTTACCCAGATATTCCTGGAATGAACCAGTCACTGGAAAGCACTGAGGCTTGTATAGATACAGAGTGTTCAGGTGATACCAGTGCTGATATGAGTTATTTTCAATCCAACAACTTCACTGGGAATTTCAGTCAGAGTAATTCAGCAAATTCTAGGCAGTATGTCACAGAGAGGATGAACAATTTTCAAGAAATTTTAAAGAGGTTTTCAGTAGATGACAGTTTGACACTATCCCCAGGTAAAACATCTGAAAGGAGCTTTCGGTCTCGTGGTAGTCCATGGCCTATATCATCAGCTAAAGAATCTTTCAGCATTTCTATGTCAAGGTTGTCCCCCAAAACTGCCTTTCATTCACAGGAAGTGCAGATGGAGAGTCCAATTCTGCCCAGTATTCTAGACCAGTCTTTCAACTTCAACTCCACACTTGAAGAGCAGCTAGATTTGTCCAACCAAAACAGTATCTGTGATGGCACTAATGAGATGTACAAGCTTCATGAAAGCTTAAATAAGAGTTATACAGAGGTTTCAGATGAATTTTTGAGTTCCAGTTTACCTGGCGATGAAGATTCTGAAATAGAGGGAGCTCTGGCTTGCTCTTCTAGAAGCTCATCACAGTAATTCTCCATGCTAAAAAGGACCACTAGAACAGGCTTATGTACATTATAAAGGAGTGTCAAGTTATTAAATCATATTATGTCTCATGGAGGAGATAGAGAACAATTTTTTGACAATAGCAGATTTACAAGAATCTTCAAGTTGATGTTTAGTTTTGCTTGCCTCAGATTGTTTTTGTTTTTTTATTTTCTTTTATCAGTTTGTAAGTTCAATCCTTTCTTCATGTGTTTCCTGGAAAAAATATAATGATAATGTCTTTGATGCTTTAGGTAAGTATATGAATGATTAACATGAAAGCTATAACCTGCCATATTTTGTTTGCATGCTTGATACAGTTTTTGAGCATTTTAGCTTTTTTAAGTGAATTACACTAAAAATTATTACACATTTGCTCTTAGTTATCAGTAACTAATTCATAGACATGAATAGCTTATGGGAGAACCTGTTGCCTCTCATCCGTCTGTCCATTAGCACAAGTTTATTATTGCTACTTCACTGAAACTACTTGGAAAAATTGCAGCAAAACTTGATACACACATTCATCCAAAGGTCTAGTTAGTCCTAAATGTGCCACTGGGATAATCAGTATGGCCACCACATTTGCCATCTTGAAAATATTTTAATCCCTACAGCATGGCAGCCATCTTGAAAATCTTGTTATACTGTCATACTAAACAAAGTCATATTGACACATGGTTTTTTGCTTACAAGACTTCTTTTATTAACAGGTTGGTCCTAATTGAAAATGGTGCCAGTCTGACCTCTAATATGGCAGCCATCTTTTTAAAGTTATTGTTCCACCTCATGATAGATGGTCATATTAAAATGTTGTTTTGTTTTATTTTCTTCACCAAAAGACTTATTGTGATGTCTAGTTGGTCCTAAATGAAAATTTTGCCACTTTTACAGCAAATATGGACACCATGGTAGCCATCTTGAAAATCATGTTACAGCTACCCTACTAAACAGAAAGTTTTATCGACATAGAGGTTTCACTTGAAGACTTCTCATACTACTCTGTTGGTCATAAATGAAAATTATGCTGATCTTGCGTTCAGTATGCCAACCATGTTGGCTATTTTGAGAATCTTGTTATTGTTACTCCTTCTGAATGGATGGTCATATCAGCATGGTTTATTTTTACCAGAAGATTTTTTTAATGCTGTCAGATGGTCTTAAATGAAAATGATGCTGATCTTACATCACTCATATCTGCTACTTCTAACTTGAAAATGCTATCAGTACTCATGAATATTAGAGATGGTTTCAGCACACAGCGGTTGACTAGTAGAATATCAGTAACGTCAAAGAACATTTGCATAGGAGAATGCATAATTTTAATGCTCTTGGGTCTTGTCAGACTTACATTTACAAAGATTTTAATAAGTCCAAAAATATCCTTATTTGAAGCTTCATAATTCACTTAAAATGAATTCAGTCAGTACTTTATTTGTTTAAAGATGGTTTTAGTCAGTTATTCGGTATTTTGTATGATTAATTTGAAGGTTCTTAAAAAAAACACTGATATGAGTACATGTAGTTACTATCACAATATTGGCTGTAAAATCCAGCTGTTAGAAGTAACACACCACCACCACCACCAATATTTCTTTGTTTTTGTATCAGTAATACAATACCTGTAGCTGTAGCTTACTCATTCTTGAATGGAATGCCTTTGTCCACATAATGAGAATTCATCCACTCAAAGGGTGACTTCCAGAAATTTCTGGAAGCAGACCTGGCATCACTGGTCAGTGCAGTAATCATCCGTTTTTCTGGACATGCCATTGTTAAGTGGTGTATATTGCCTTTTTTGTATTTATTGATTGCATTTGCACTCATTTTATCTCTCTTGAACATTTTTGTTTAATTGACAAACGTTTGATCATAGGCCTATTCATAGGATGATTTCATCACACCCCATTGATCACAGGACCATTTGATCATTGGACATTTGATCATAGATGTCATGGATTATTCAGTTATGTATGATCTGTGATAAACAAAATTGATAAATAAATAATGAAAAATGAATTCATAAGCCAGATTTAATTTCATAAAATTAGATTTAAGATTTATATTTTTACTTTCCTACACTTTGTCAAATGTCTAAAGTTACAAATTGGTGATTTCCTAACAGAAATTCTGTGAGCTTTTTTACCTATTCATTTTAAATAAGCAGTTGTATTATGTGGTGCAAAAAATAACTCCTTCATAGTATTATTTATAGGGAATTATATGGGTCAGATTTTTCACCACGGTATACTAATAGATCAAAGAAGTAATTAACCTAATATTGTTTGGTTGAGTGTGGGATAGATAGACAGTGCCTTGTAAATATGTTTGCAGATCTGTTTGACCATAAGTAGCTATATACCTAGTAACTCTTTTGTAAGCAAACAATATTGTATCCTGTAGGGATTGAGTTGGATAATTGGAAAGGGGATGGGCTGCTGATCTGATCACCTTCCATAGTCTTGTGAGTGCATGTCAGGAGGTATCAATTTGATCCCTAACCCTGAACTGTAGGAGTCTCCAATGAACAGTGCTTGTTGCCTGATAAGGTGACTCTGACTCACAGGAAGACCATTCCACAGACCTTAGAGGTTTGAATCATAGCACAGGTCTTACAGGTTAGCTTGATCCTGTTGCCACTAACCGCTTTAGGGTTCTAAGAGGGTCCTGCTCTTCCCTCGTGGGGGATGGGGGGGATGTGACTCACTTTCATCAGCATGGGAATGGATATGATGCTGCACCTTCCACAGGAACAGATGGGGAAACACAACTTGCATTCCTCCCTTGGGAGTTGCCTTATGCAACTCGAAAGAGACTGATTCCATTCTCCCAAGATCCAAGGCACTTGACAGTGGAAAACCCTGAAAATTCTGACTAGAAATGGAAGGCTCCTTCTTCTTCACTTTATATGTTCATCTGTTTTCAGCAAGGTTCCAGACGTTGTCTGACAAAAGACAATCTTCTGTCCTTTTTCAACTGCTACATGCCAGGCAGTTATCATGGGAGTTACTTGTGCCCACATTTACCTGCAGTTTGTTTCATAGACTCTGCTGGAAAAGAAAATTAAAAAAAATCCCAATAATCCTGAAAACAAGAACAATAATCTTGTATAATAATCTGTGAGAATGTGTGTGGAACTAAAATTCCATGCAATTTAAGACAGCGATACAGTACCTGCCTATCAGTGCCTTACTAAAATGAAATAAAACAACTACAAAACTGATATTTCAATCACAGTGATATCAACAGTGATAATGGATGAGCACAAGAGATGAATAAGAGCAAAAAGCCAGCAAAGTGTTATGAAGTAATAAAAGGAATACTAGGCAGCAGTGGCTTGAACCTCATGGGCTTTAATCCTCAAAAATGAAAGGTCCCTCTTGGAAAGGGACTGTTAATCTTTCTTGGATGTGAAGACATTCCCCCTCAAAAACAGTGGGACTGTCAAAATGAGCTGATCAGCGGAGGTCCTTATTTTTTTAAGTACTTGTGGAATCATTTAGAAGTCTGGGAAGGCATGAATGAACAGATGATCCCACTTCAAGCTTAAAGTATGCACCACCCAGGCTTTATGCTCTGGAACTGGAAAAATATAAAAGGGGAGCGTGTTATTCAGCCTTATTGCAAACAAATCCACCAAAAGTTTTCATCAAAGAATAATTAGGGAATCTGCCATTCTGGAAGCCACCCTATGGGAGGCGTGAATTCACAACATATAGACGAGGGTAATTTCTGTATCAAAAAGATTAAGCTGTGCAATACCTGCAGGTAAGTGTTATTATTTTACACATGCATGCACACACACACACACACACACACACACCCTACCCCCAACCACATTTTCCATGGCATTCTGTTATTGCAAGTTAATTGACTGATGCATGTTTTTACTGGGGTGTGGGGAGAGGGTTGTTTGCATTTGTGTGAGGATGAAACTGTAGTGCATTAAGTTGTACGCTCCTCACTTCAGTTTCGGTCACCATATAATGTTTATATGTGATAGGATCAAATACAGAACTTTGCATTTTCCTACACCTTCATAGATCTAATAACATCTTGATTTGTCTAAATATTTTCTGTTTCTCCCTAGCATCGAATTGAAGTTGGAATAAAGTCTTCCACATCGTGGGGGGGGGGGGATTCAGATTTTTGGGTATTAATTGGTTTGCATAAGGAACTCATTTTGTGATCTAGTTTGCATTGCAAAGGACTGTTCAATTTGTACAAATTTAAAAGGTTTAAGTCCTGTCTTTTAGCGCTATATATTTGATAAAGTAACCTTTATGCCTGCTGATCATATTCTAATTTCTTCTAACCATCCATTAATCAATAACAATTTCATTTCTGCACAATGACTAGAGTTCTCCACCACCTACTGTTGCCAGATTGTTTTAATGTTTTGGACTTGATTAGAGAAAAGTCTATTGATTTCATGGTCAGAAGACCAGTAGAAGGAAAGTGTTTTCAGGGCAATGGCATTAGTTGTACATCTGTACATCACGTGTCTGAACCAGACTTTATGGAGAGCTGGCACTTGTGGCAAGCAAGAAGCTTATCAGTTTTAGGGTCAAAAGGAAAAGTTCAAGTTCACTGTGACTAAACAAGAATCACAATGACATAAGTGTTGCATGACAGAATTTTTGGTTGACTTGTACTAGGGATAAAGAAGAAGCCTTTTGATAAGGAGTTGAAAGATCAAAGGTCAAGGTCACTATTGTTGAAAAAAAAAGAAGAAAAATTGTTTCTGCGCAACAATATTAGTTTTACAACTATTACGACTCTAGGTCTTAAACATTAACTGAAAGTAGCGAAACTAACAAGTTTAGCAAAATCAATAAATAATTTATTTCTCTAAGTTACAAGTATGCAAAAACAAAAATAAGAGACACTTACATTATTGTAAATTAAGTTCCAAATATGTAATCCTAAGTGTCCGATCACAAGTCCAAAAGTATAGAATGTTCCGATTGAATTCCAATAGTCATCAGTGTCATGATGTACCACAGCAATGTAATCCAGAATACCTTTGAGTAAGTTCTCAACAATCCCAAAGAAGTATTTTAGTCCAAAAAGTCAATGAGCACTTTGTAATTACAATGAATAATTTAAATAGATGATTCCTCTCAAATTATATCTGAACACAACTATATGATTCCACAGAGTGATCTTAAAACAGAAATGAATAATTGTTTACAAACCTCTATTTATACATGTTTCACTTGACCTAATGTTGCAACAGAATGTTTTAGAAAACTAATCATTTCCATGGAAAATTCCACCAATCTTTGAACTCAGATTCTAGTAAATATCTTGTTTACCACTTATAATCATGACAAGTCAGGTATGCAGAAAACCTGATCTACAACTCTCAATCACGAAGAAAAAAGGTCAAGCACAGAATATAAATTAAATATACATAACAAATCACAGACCTGGACTAAACATTGTGCATGACTTGCACTTTGTATAAGGGAAAAGAAACATTTTGGGGTCAAAAGATTAATTATCAGGGTCTCTGGCTGAAAGAGATCTTGAGGTAAACTACTGTTCCAGAATAGGTTCCTTGATCAAATATTCTGGATGTTGTGCATTTAGGTTAATAAATAAACCTATAAATTTAGGAGTCTAAAGAACTATTTAACATGGTGCAGGTATATAATGTGATGTCCATGGTATTCTTGTTTTGTATTTGTTGACAGAACTGTATTGCTTTGAAAGTTACATTTTTTTATTACTTGACAAATATATGATAAATGGATGTTAATGTTTACCAATTAAGATTTTTTTTCTTGATATAACTTTTAATTTTACTGTGTGAACTTGAATCACTTGTTACAAAAATTTGGTTGTTGTTTTATTGCATTATTCTTTCTTGTACTTATGTGATCATTACATTTTTCCTGAAAGTTATTTGTTTAATAAAGAGAACTACTCAAAATCTTGTACTTTGTTTCATTGTAGTGGAAGTTATTTTTATTAGAATGATAAACTTCATGGGAGAAAAAGGATGTGGAGATCTCCTAATTTGCCGCATATCTCTAGGCAAAGAAAGTATTCAGTTTTACTTAGCAAAATGCAGAAGACACTTGTCCAACCAGCATCTCATTATTTTTGTAATATATCCATAAAATAAGATTTACTTTTGCTTTTCTTTTCTCCTGTACTATTGGTCTTTCCTGGTTTTTTTTTTTTATAGGTCACCTTGGCATAAGACCCACTGAACTTATGTTATGACCCTGTGTCCATTGTGTCTCGTGAAATGTGTTGTGCATCCATTGTCAACATTGCTTGTTACCACTGTGGAGTCATTTTTCTGATCTGATTTCAGTCATGCTTGAATCATGCTTATAGTATGGGTTCATATCATAAAAATCTTGTTGAGTTCAGTAACAAGAAAGATACATGCATGTTAATGAAATGATCTTGCATTTGACAGGTTAACCTTGTTGCCTTTCTGTCAGTCATATTTTGAAGCTGTTTTTGATCCAGCTAAAATAATATGTTTATCTCAAGAGTTCAATAATGTGCAAGATCCAGGTAACCTAATTAGATAATCTTGCATCTGATTGATTGACCTCATTCTGTATGGTCTTATTTCTGATTCAGTTTTGATCAAATATGAAATAAATTCTTATATCATTAAGATCTCAGACAACTTCATTAATGATGTGATTTTACATCTGATTGACTGAGCTTGCTACCACACAAGAAGCCCTAATTCTGATCCAATTTAGATCACGATTGGAATAAGGGCTTGTAGCATCAAGATCTGGGGGACAAAAGTGAACAGGATCACACATATTAATGAGATGATCTTGCATCTGATTGAGCTTATTGCCACTCAGCCAGATCATATATTTTCTATTTGATTTTGGTCAAACTTCAAATGTAGGCTATAGTTGAGATACCATGCATCAGATTGGCTGAGCTTATTACCACCCTTGATCTGTAGACTGTATTTCTCATTCAGTTTCTATAAATCTTGGTAAATTGGCTAATGCCATCAAGATTTTGGATTACTTTGATTTTGAGTGGAAGACTTTGCATAATAATTACACCTACTCTTTAGATCAAATTGTTTATCATGGTGTAATAAAATGGGTACAGTCAACATGATATAAAATATGGGAGGTAGTTTAAATAGGTTGTGTTCTTACATTGCTACATGAACCTGCTGATTGAAAAGGTCAACTGTCAAGTTAAGTGAGCAACGTCAGACCCACTTGGGCATCTTGTTAATTTTATAAGCAATTACTTTGAACAAATTTTAGGATATCTGAAAATAATTTAGTCCACATAAACAAGTACTGTGGACATAATTCAAATAAAAGAATGTTGACAATCAAGATGCAGTACTTATAAAAGAAAGACCTAAGGCAGAGGTGTTCACCATTATGCAAAATAAGTGGTCTGTCAGGAAGTACTGGCTAATATTGTAAAACAATTTGCATGCTGCCAATTTGTGAGACTAAAAATTTTACTTTGCACAATAATTACTAAGTGTTGACAGGAGTCACAGTTTTTATTGCAGTCTTTTTTTTATTTGGGTTTTTTTATTTCATTTCATAAACTTTTTCTTGTTTATAGACAACTCAGTGATTATAATTCCATGAATATTTCACTTGTACTCGGGCAACTGAAATACAGAACAAGTCAGTCAAGTTAGGCATTGGAATTGCACAGTCCTGAGTTGTACTCTTCTTACTTTATTAAACCAAAATTAGAATATGACTTACGATTTGATGAGACCTTGAATAAGATGTCCACAACATCGTTTGCTGGAGTTCCATGTAATACCTGTGATTGGCCATCATCCTAACTTTGCTTTCCGCAGCATCACAGTATCTTTTGACACACAGCTTTATATTGATGAGGTCTTTTCTGATTTTAATTTCAAGTGTTCCACATTATCATTCAGAAGAGTTACAAGATGTGATTGTCCACCCTTCTCATTTTGCTTTTCCCATTAGAACTCTATTTGAGAATATTGCATTTCAGCTGAAGTTATTATGCAACTTTATATTCATAACACTGCATTCGATGTCATCATTTAGAAGAGCTATGGCCCCAGAATGCCATCTTCTCAAAACTTTTGTTTTTCATTAGATACTTTTCTTTTTAAGGCCCTGCCAATCAAAATGTTGAGAGTGGAGCCCTTTTGCTCTGGTTTTTATTTCCTTCATTTTGACACATCTAGGATCAAACATGCATTAATGTTTGAATTTCTGCATACTTGAACACTGGTATTGTCTTTACCTTAAGTCTTCTGATACCCAAAGATTTTGGAGACCCTACATTTCTGAAAAATGTTCTGCATTTGTGGCTGGTAATTTTATTTATGATCCTAATGATCAGTCAAATACACTAAGACCAGTTGCAATTTGTATGATGTAACAGAAAGGCAGTTTGATTTAATATGGTGCCTGGTGTTTATGAAACAAAAAAAACCATATGGCATACACTACTTATAAAAGACTTTCCATAGTTACTGTTTTGTGATCTTTAACTATACACTTTACACATATATCTTGTGGAAAAATGTTATGAAAATGATAGTTTCTTCAGGTTTATGTCAAATATACCATAGTAGTAATTATTTTCAAGTTATTGTGGATCAATAGATATGATAAAAGAGACATTTGCATCAGTTGTGTTAAGAAATTCCATTTTAAAATGAATAGGTTTTCATATGATAAAGAACAGCATTCACTAAAAAGAACAGATAAACTGATAAAGCTGTTACTTGTATTCATAAATGTTGCAAGGGTTATTGTTAAGTGCCTTATAAAAAAAAAGCATATACTGCATGCATTAACCCTATTCTCTCATAGAATACCTTTCATCATTCCAAGAATGAATATCAGTTTAGTAGGATCCAAATTCATATAATATTTTTCTTTAAATACACACAACATTTAGAAATGTTAAAATCCAATTCTAATCTGTCAGATTAGTACATTGCTTCTCCATATATGTAAATGACATTAACTTGTATTATTTACATGTATCTTTTAAGGCTGTTTCTTCTTTTACATGAAATGGGGGGAGGGCTTAAAACATTATTAATTTACACCATGTTGAATTTCTAATAATATTAATAATAATTAAAACACTAAGACACTGCAATAGTAATGTTGTAGTAATGTTTCTTAAGCATCTTTCATAAAGGCTTCATTAGTATCTTTTCAGTCTTCTGAAAAGCTGTTCAGTCTTTTACACACTGAAGTGATAATGTATAGAAGTTCTGACAGCTGAACTTTGACCTCATTGACATTGACAAATGGCTGTTTTGATGTAGGTATTTTCTCCTTTGGAAACAAGAGCATTTATATCGAAGATGACAGTTGATTTTTTATTGAGATTACAAACACAAACATTAATTGACCAGCATTGAAAGAAAAACATAGGTTGATATTTTTTGTACCCCTCACTCCAACCCAAAGTTGTAAAAAGTTTGTTGCACAATTTAACAACATAAACTTTTTTTGATGTCTGAAAATGAGTAAATTTGGCAGTCAAAAAGTTGACCTAGTTAATTTTTAGGAAAAACTTTGATACTATTGTACTTGGTGCAGAAATGCTGAAACTTATAAGACCAGATCCCCCAAACCAAAATCGCAAGCTTATTTTTAAGGTTGCGGCAAGCTTGTCATGTGAGCTTGCAGCAAGCTTAGATTTGAAACCGCAGCTAGCTTGCGCAAGCTTACCAATTGCAAGCTTCCCTAATACTAGCTTGAGCAAGCTAGTAATAGGGAAGCTTTTTGTGCAAGCTTGTAATAGGGAAGCTTGCGCAAGCTTGTAAATGATAAGGTTGCAATTGGCAAGCTTGCTATGTAAGCTTGCTGCAAGCTCAGAGTTGAATCACCGCAAGCTTACCAATTACAAGCTTGCGCAAGCTTACCAATTACAAGCTTGCGCAAGCTTACTGATTAGAAGCTTGCAAACAAAGCTGACCTAACTAGTTGCATCAGAAGAACTGATTTGGCTTCGATTGAATTATTCTATACATGGTCACATACCTCCATTTTTCTAGCTCTTGATGTGCGAAAAGTATGTAATATCAAATATTAAAATGAAAATGTTAATATATGGTGAACATCAATTAGAATGAGATCTTACTGTCACAATAAAAAAATGAATGAAGTCATCAGATCATTTAATAATATTTAATCAGATAAAAATAAGAGCATATGAATGGGATCTGTGTGAGCAAACTCTTTATACTTTTGTTATGTATTGCTTTGGAAATGTTATACTAATTTACTTCCATGTAGAAATCCATTTGGGGGAGGATGGTGTCAGATAGTTAGGTTCCCTCTCATCTGTCACAATGATAAACTATTAGGTGAAAACAAGAATGTTTGCCATTTGAATTACTATGAATCACCTCTGCTAAACAAAATCCTCGGAGTAAAATTCTGAATCCTCCTCTGCTTCTGGTGTGATACAGGTATCATCCACTGAAATGGATTACAGCAACATGTACTGTGTAATCAGGAAAAAAAAAAATGAGTATTTACCTCATTGGCAAAAGCATTTCATTTTTAGTTCATCATTCCAAAATCACTTATCAAGTCCATGAAATATCAGTACGTGTTATTCAAGATCATCCTTTAATGAGCCCTAAATTTTAGTTTTACTATCCATTTTGAAAGGTCTATGACACACGTCAAACAAATGGCACTTAAGAGTTTTGAACAACAACAAAAATCTGATGAAATTGATTACGTACTTTAGGACATTTTGAAATAAAATAATGGCCATCTTCTTTGAGAATGAAAAGAATTAAATGTAACAACCTCAGAACAATTGTTGAATTTGATATGCGAGAGAAAAAAAAGACCCTAAGAATAACGGAAATGAGATTCACAAGCTTGCGTTTAACTTTATAATCTCGTAACCCTATTGTCGATAACTGACAGCACTGCATCGATTACTGCAGTTTGGCATGTGCAGCAATAAATAATAATGATCTGCAGAGTTGTCATCTCAATCATTGGGCGAAGCAACATTACAAAGTCATTTTTTGACATATTTAAATCGTAAAAGTGAAACAGAACGCTACCGCCAAACGAAAGTCGCGAAAACTGGCAAAATACAACACAATCTTGAGTTTACTCACCAACATTATAACTCCGTGATTTCAGATTATTTCTCGAGTTATAGAACCAGTTACTGCACATATATTGGTTCAGCGGGCAATGAAATTTACTGAATTAACGAGGTAAATTGTGACAGTTCAACCTTGAAAATTGCGCCTAATGTTTGAACGCGATGCCACAATGGTTGTTTTGTGTTCTTTCAACTAAAATATGTTACGTGTACATTTAGTGTAAACAGGGGGAAGTAACCGCTTTTAATGACTCGATACCGACTTAAGTCTCTATCACGGAAAACCACACTTCACCTTGCATGCTTTTATTTGATTTCTTTTTAAACAAGTAAAATTCACAAAGCTCAATTCTTTATAGAATGTTGGCAGAATGGGATGCATCTCTCTCTCAAAGAAAGACAAAAACTATATATTTTTAAATTTTATTCAGTAAGTAAATAACTGACAATTATTTTTTTTCTCCTGGCAGCAGATTGTCGTTGAAACAAATATAAGACAGTTCTTTCATAAACTTAATGCCAGAAGTTAATATTACAAGATTTACTGAGAGTATATTTGATGGTGCATACATTATTAGTATATAGGATTTACATGTACTTGCCATCAAATATCTTGCTGTATTAAGTTAGTCTATAAATAACTTTTCAATCAGCAATTACTGTTTTACAGGATTTTACTAAATGGAATTCTTTACCCATTCTTCCATTCCCTGACAAAATGACTGCATAGCTAATTGAGTGTACAGTCACTTAAAGAATTTCCTTTATGCAAAAAAAGCTCAATTTTTTCTCTAACATGTATAATATTTGTAAAAATTTGAAAGTGAGAAAAAAGACATTTGTAGAAAAAGTAATATTTCATATTTTGCCTTGGTCAAGAAATAATTCAGTTTATTTTGAAATATATTAATAATGTTCATAGTTAATTTAAACATAGAGAAATGTTGGAATAATATATTTTATTTATGTATCAGCTAAGTACAAGTAATTCAAGTTCTTAGCATTTTGCAACACTGAAAATGTATATTATTTAACTTGAGTGCATTATCAGATGCTATAAATAAAAACTAGATTACCAGTAACATCTTTTAATTTGATAGTGTAGTTTCTTATACTAAGTATGATCTAGTCACAACATATATTCAACATTTCAGGAAGTACTGATCTCATGCAGAACTGCCCTTTTACGAATGATTATTGCAAGCTTGCAGACTTGTAAAAATTCCTTTTGCAAGCTTGTGCAAGCACCTTACTAGCTTGTACAAGCTCACCTAGCTCATCGTAAGCTTGCTGCAAGCTTGTCGTAAGCATGCATTTTGGTTTGGGCTATTAAAAGACCGTGATTTTGTTCAGAAAATATGTCATCTGGGTAACCAATTTTAATCATTTGTTGATTTAATTTTCTGAGAACTTGGTGTTAGTGTGCACAAGTGTAGAAACTATATAATGAATATCTGGATAATGACATTCAAATATAGCTTACAGTCAATTTCATGTTCAAGGGGATCAGTTTGGGTTATGCTATTAAAACATTTACAGAGGTACTTAAATTCATAGATTTAGAAGGAGTTCCATTGTTTCTACAAAAATATCTTAGTTGATTATACATTTAAAATCTTGCTTTTTAGCAACAGCAGTAGCCAAAGAAATTGGTAAGCCACAACAAATTGTGTATTTGAAGTATCTGGTTAGTTGTATCTCTTAACCAGATTAAATTTTCTTTGAAATCTCAATGAATGTATTTAGGTGTCTCAATTACTAGAGGTCTGAAATACGATGTTCAGATTAAAACTTATGCATCAAGGCAAAATGTACTTGAGGCCTACAAAGATCTTGTCATCTTGCCTACAAATCTGAAGGAATTAGCTTTCATAGGCGTAATTAGACCTGTTTTAGACTCAGATTATACATTATGGGATATATTTCTATATTTGTAAATAAAATGGTTGGGTGCAAAAGAGATATCTTGCTTCCAATTGAAATAGTATGGTTATATCTTAGAGACCACTACAGTGACCTAGTGGTTAGAGCATCCGCCACGGATGCAGGAGGTCGAGGGTTTGAACTCTGACCAAATCATACCAAAGGCTTATAAATATGGTACTAACAGCTGCCTCGCTTGGCACTAAGCATTAAGAGGTTAGTGTTAGGATGGGTCAGCCTGGTGTCAGGATAATGTGACTGGGTGGGACATCATGCTATGTGTCTGCGGCATGATGCCCCAGTGCTAGATATCACTATAAACTGCCACACTGCAGACATTGTAGTGATATGACTGAAAAATTGTTAAATCTATGTAAAAAATCAAAGACACACACACTCTTAGTCCACTGTGTATTATTGATAATTACATGTATGGACAAAAATATTAGGATACATGCTTAACAGCTTATGAAACAGCTAAAGTATTGATGCTTAAGTAAGTCTCATTGTACATTTTGGATGTGTATTTTGCAGAATTTAATTACTTTAAAGAGTTTTACAAATGATTTGCTATATATCACGGGAACAATGGCATTATAGTATTTGCACACCTTCCCGTTTGTTTGTATCCCCTACTGATTTTCAAAACGAAAAGCATCAAGGCTATAAAAAATGTATAAAGTTTAGTCATTTCGTTCTTCAATTTATAACATCTAACTTGATTGTTACCAGCAGGTCCCTAACACTGTCAACTTGTTTGCGTTTCAAAGCAAACAAAAGCTCATGATGTAAACAAGCATACAGACTGTTCACTGCACTTTCTGGATTCCAGAACAGTCCATTGAGTAGTAAGAGTAATTGAGGTTTTAAAACCAGAGGGTTTTAGGTCAGAAACCCTCACCCCCCCTCTAAAATAAATATATTCTGACATTTTTCACCACCTCAGAGACCCCCTCTCCCTCAAAAAAACCACCCTCCTCCAAATTTTTATCTCAGAAAATGATGAAATTTTGAAACCCAAAGAGGAGTCTAGACCAGAACCCTCACCCCCTCCTCAGCTTTTGGAGAGATGAGGTTGGTCAGATGATCCATTGACATTTATTGA
Source organism: Megalonaias nervosa (assembly GCA_016617855.1). Taxonomy (NCBI): domain Eukaryota; kingdom Metazoa; phylum Mollusca; class Bivalvia; order Unionida; family Unionidae; genus Megalonaias; species Megalonaias nervosa. The sequence continues at coordinate 6,328 of JAECUM010009629.1, read as the reverse complement.
TAATGATCTACTGCTGTTGTAACCAATCTTTTTCATACCTGCTGACTCTCATTGGTAGGATATCCGTTAACATACTGTCAATAATACGAAACTCACGTATTAAATTGTCCATATCATATTTTACACCTCGCAAATAAGATCGTATTTGATCAAGTGATTTTTTGTAAGTTATACTTGCTGTTTCACAAGAATTTTTTTTTTTTTAAGTTTAGGTTTAATTTTTTTTACAAGTGTTGAAAGAGAGACACCGACACCAGATATTATTAATAAAAACGGATTTAATAATGCCCCACTTGAGATTATACCAGAGCTAGCCATTAACAATGGCAAATATGATATTACTCGAAGTATTCTACGTTAGTATTTATAACATTCTTTTACACACCAGAGGTTTTTTTGATAAAATTTGTAATGTAATAGTGCGTCAACATCTTGTTTTGGAATTTTTTCTGATATGTGATTGAAATTGATGATATGTTTTTTCATTATACAATTTTTTTTACACAAAAACAAAAGTTCTGGTACCAGCAATCGAATCAAGAAACTCGCGGAACTTATTATTGATAGGATCAGCTATAAACTCTCTGTATTTATCATACACATCTGACGAAGTATTCTTATATCGTTCATCTATTAATACATATTGTTTCTTTAACCAATCTTATGAGTCAAAAGTATTTCCTACTTCACGTTCATACAACTCTGTTTCATTCACTAAATTATTGTAATCGCTTTCTGTTTATCAATATACCCTAATACCGAGCTTATTTGATCTAACATGAAATTTTTGAGAACAAGATGTTGTCTGATAATTCCATATGCGACTATAAAATTTGCTAGCATTCATTTTTTGAGTGATTTTAGTTCAATTGTTATCAGACCAATAGCAGAAGCTACTTTTAACATTAATTTTTCATATGGTTTTGTGAGTATTTTCTCGACTTCATTGTAATAATTTCGTAATAACAATTGTTTAGAGTGCTGGATTGATGGAAATGGAATATCATCTTCTTCACTTATGTTGTAATAAGAATCAATTTTTACTTCCAAATTTGTTTGATCGACTTGGTCAAAAAACTTTTCTCGCTCAATATCATTAAGATCACTAATTTCATCGTCAAAATCTTTGATTATTTTTAGAGACTTGTCAACAATAATCGGCTTAAATTCTGGGTCTTTTTTACGTATCATTGGCAAAATTGCGTTTGAGTACGCTTTAATAAGTAACTCCATGTCTGGTGTCATAGTAACGATTTCAGTTAAGGTTTCTTTGTTGTGGTAGTACATGCCGAGATGCTCAAAAATGTTTCGTTTTGAAAAACTACTATATAACTTCCTGTTTCTTTTTATTCCTATTATCACAGATTCTGCTAGTCTGTCGAGATAATCATGGCTAGCTTTTACAGATGTTTTTCCATCATCTCTTTCAACGTAAGCTCATTTTTTTATTAAGTCCGATTTTATTATCAAATCCAAATTTCCAAAATCAAGCTTGAGCAGTATTTTTTTAAATATAATTTCAACTTGTTTATGTTCTTCTAGACAATCATCAGGATGACAGTATCTTTTTATCACATTAAAGTTTTCTATTGCTTCTTTCAGTTGTGGCCCTCGCATATGCATAACAGGAATAAAAATTTTTTCTTCTTCTGATAATGGAGAGTTTACCATTCGAACTGAAAATTTTTTTCTGGTATTTATTACACGTGCTGATAATGATTTGTCCCAAACGTTTATTTTAGGGTTAAAAATATAATCATAAAATTCTCTCGCAACGTCTATAAACCACAGTGTTGTCATTATTTTATAGCATTAGATTAAATTTGTTCACAATGATCATATCTGATCATCAAGTGTATATATTTGAAATGCTGTCAGTCCTGGAAATGGATGTTCAGCAGCAATAACATAAACTCGGAAATAAAAGTGCTTGTTAACAGTGTTTTCTGTCTGGATTGTAAAATAATGTGCTGTTGTAATATATATATTTGCTGTACTATATAATGTTGTCCAGTCGATATCATTGTTTGATCTTCCAATTGCCAATTATAAATTCGACCAACACTAGGGTTTAATCGGCCTCGCAAATGAAATTGCCAAATAGCAACTGCAATAGGACATTTAATTTTAATCCAAAAATTTTCAACTTTTCCGTTGGTAGTCCATTCATGTCTATCAGAGAAAGCGTAATAAGGATAATTTTCAGGATAATATGCTGATGCGCTTACCTCAAACCCAACTTGATTGTCAGTTGCCTTAAACAATATTGGAATATACCCAACATTATTTTTGGTTTTACACCACTAGACACACTGTCAACGTACGCTTTATTTGTCAGATCGTTAGGGTTAACTGGAACATAAGTCGTCATTATCTTGTTGGCTCTCATATTTATGTTACCTGACATTGGTCCATTAGATTTCTTAAAATATGGGTTAAGTTCATCTTTTAACTGAGCATAACTAATAGCATTGGTTTCATTAGCTGGTGGTGAGGTTATTGGTAATCCAGTTATTTTTGAATTTAACATAGACAGGTTACCTGTCATTGTATCACCGGTTTTGTTAAGCTTATTATCGTCAATAGATTTTAGTTGCGTATAACTTACAGCTTGTGTTATCAACATTTGCTGGCGGATACGTAGTTTCAAACCCAATAATTTTTTTGCTCGACATGTTAATAATACCTGTAACTATCCCACCGATTTTATCAAGTTTGTTATCATCAACATACTTCAACTGCAAATAACTTACCGCTTGAGTTTGATTTAAGTTTGCTGGTGGATACCCGGTCTCTAAATTTATAATGTTTTTTCCTGATATATCTAAGTTACCGCTTAAAGTTCCTTCTCTCAGTGACAGTTTATTATCGTCGACAGATTTTAGTTGTGCATAACTAACAGCCTGTGTATTAACGACATTTATTGGTGGATAATTTGTTTCTAAATCTAGTACTCGTTGATTTGACATAGACAGGTTTCCTGTCATTGTATCGCCAGTTTTTTTTCAGCTATCCCGATAAATCATTATTGCCGTTTGTTATTGTACTTACAGCCGATGAATCTCCTAATGTTGTTCCAAATTTTGTGTAATAGCTCATTATTTATTTATCGTCTGACAATTTTTTTTATATAACATAAAATTGTATAACAATAATGGCAAAATTGTCGATATTAAACTTTGATACAGAGCAGTTGGTGAAACATAAACATGAAAACGAACTTCCAGATTGTCATTATCTTATTGTTGGAAGAACTGGATCTGGGAAAACAAACTTGCTTATGAATGTACTTCTCGGAGATAATTTTAACTACGATCGCGTTTATATTTACACAATTAATCCACAACAGGATAAGTACGAGCTACTTAACAATTATAATGACAAACTTCGTGATGATCTTGAGGCTGGTGAAGATTTTTTTATTATTAAACAACCAGAAGAACTTGTCCCAGTTAATCAACTTGATTCGTCCAAACACAAGATAGTTGTTTTTGCTGATATTCCGCTAAACAACGAGGAAATGAATAAAATAAGATCATATTTTTCACTATCATGTAATAAGAAATGAAATTCTTTTTATCTCGCTCAAGGTTTTTATAATGTTGACAGGTTTATTAGGCGAAATACTGGTTGTTTTATATTATTTCCAGGACTGGACAATGTTGACGTTAGAAATATCGCGAACGAACAATGTGGCGATGTAACAAGAGATAAATTGATTGAATTATATCATCAAGCAACGTTAAATAAATATGACTTTTTTTTGTTTGATAAATTAACAAATGATACAAGTAAAATGTTTCGATGCTGTATTGAAAAATATATACGGTAAGTTTTTGTTAGTTTTATAGAAAAGAGTATATAAGTAATGGAAAGACAAGCAAAGTACAGAAAACATATAGAAAATCTAAAAAGTCTTGTTAAATCTAAAGCTGAACTTAGGCAGATGATCCAAGAAGCACGACGTGGACAAGTGGCTGCAACAGAAACAACAGCCGCCGCTCTCAAACCAGTTACTGAGGGTTTACTTGGAAAACAACCTGAAACTAAACCACTAAAGAACTTAAAAAAATACAAGATAAAGGTTTACTTGGATTAATTAAAGAACAACAAGAAGCGGCTGCTGGAAAAATTATTGAAAGATCTGAAGAAGAAAGAAAAAGATTAGATGAGACACTTGTAGCACATATAGCTGATCCTGTTGCAAGACAAGCTGAACTAAATCATCTGATAAGTAATCCACTAGAACTTGAACGAACATTAGCAACTGCAACAGTAGTTGGACCGATTGAAAGAAGGTTAGAACAAAGAATGAAAAATTCAGAAGAAATGTTAGAGGATATTTTTGCTGAAGAAAGAGCTAAGAAAGAAGCATGGAGAAAAGAACATGGATTAGATATTCAAGACAAAGAAAGATTTGACTCTGCTTTAGAAAATATAAATGACAAAATAAGAGATTATGAGTATAAAAATTTTGATGAAAAATATGATTTTAAAGCTGTGAGAGTACGAGATGTTTTAAAAGATGATTACGAATTTGAAAAAAAAATTAAAGAGCTAGAAAAAAGAAAAGAAAAAAGTAAGAAACATCTCGAAAATATAAAACTAGAAAATGAAAACTACCACGGCAGTATTGACAGATATCGACATTGGATTATTGCTGATCTTTATATCAAAGTTATTAGTAGAATAAAAGAAAACCGATACAAAAATGCTAACCATAGTTTGAGTACTAATGCAAAAAATCTAGATAAAACACGTATGAAGACTGATACAGTTGTCCCAAAGGATATGGATCCTATTAAAAGACAAACTGAATTAAGTCGATTGATTGATGATTATGAAGAACTTGATAGAAGGTTAGCTGAAAAAACAGGAACTGGAGTAAGAATATTTTCATCAGTTACTGAAATGATTGGCAGATTAATGTTATTGATATCATCAAAAGAAGCTGGAAATGTTGGTGCTGAAATTGACAATGAAATTATTGACATAGTTGATAATTTGAGATCGGAAAATTTATTAACATCTGACAAATACGAAACTTTACATCGAGATTTAATTTTATAAATTTGTGTAATGATTTAATATAACAATTTTATATAAAAAAAAATGTCAGCAACATTATTACTAAACTCTAGCCAATCTGATAAAGATAGCGCAAATTTTTTTGTAAAGTATATTCCACCAATAGAACTAGATCGTGAAAAACAATATGAAATTGGACTAATTTCCTGCACGTGTTGGAATTCTATGGCTAATGTAAAAACTGGAGTAAATGGTGAATTTGCATTTGATATTCATATTCCAGGTGAAAGGTGGGAGAATCCTAACTATTACACTTAAAATTCCGTACAGAGCTTATAATATTACTGATTTAAATAAAACAGTAAAAGAGCTTATAACAAAAAATGGAGGTATAGCTGATAATTTTGAGCTGACATCAAATTATAATACGTTACGCACAAGAATAATATTAAAAAGTATGGGATTTGATATTCGGAAAAAAACAAGTATCGCACCACTGATAGGATTTGAATATAATCTCTGTCATGGTGTTCCAGGGACGGATGAAGGTTATGCACATGACGGTCAAGTACCAGTAAATATAACTGATGTTAACTCAATATTAATAAATTGCTCTATTGCGTCTGGATCTTACTCAGCTAAGGGTAGTAAAGAACAAACGATATACAGTTTTTCACCAGACGTTCCACCAGGTTCTCTTATGCAAATTGGTCCACGTCATATTATTTATTATCCGTTAAACGTTGAAAATCAAATAACAGAAGTAAATATGCAATTGACACATCAGTCTGGACAACAACTGGATTTTAATAATGAAATTGTTACTTATTATTTACCCTTACGCGAACAAAGTAAACATATTTTCTGAGAAAAGCTAACAGATGTTTAGTAAATTATAATGCGAAAGATTTGGTAATAAAATTATACAACCTCAGATATAATGAAACAGAAAAAATTTTATCGAAGAAAAATAGTCGGAGGATTTTTGGGAAATACATTTGCTAAAATTATAGAAAATGCTCCAGGAATAGCTCATAAAGTTGTGCCAATTGCACTTGACGCATCAAAAGCTTTTGCAACTGGAGCTGCATCTGCTGCTGGAACTGCTGTGGGACAAAAAATAGCTGATAAAATAAAAGGCGGTGTACCGACAATCAAACAAGCTGTTTCAGAAATTGCACCAACAAAAGAAACCCAAAGCGCAATGATAACAACAACAAAAAAACTTTTATCACCAAGAGGAGAACAAATTATAAAAAAATTAATATCTAAAGCAACAACACCACAATAATTTTATATA
>JAECUM010009628.1:0-85124 GCA_016617855.1 Megalonaias nervosa | reverse complement strand
TTTAAAATCTAGCTTTTTGCTAGATTCTAGTCTTTGTATCTGATGAGTAGTTGAGCAGCTATGGTTTTGGAATATTAACTTTCCAAATGGTGTTTAAGTCTATTGTTTATCATTGTTTCCATGAACTTGTAGATATTATAGATGAAGGATATAAGTCTGTAGGAGTTCAGATCTGCTGATCTTTGCCTGGTTTCTGGATAGGTATTACGATGGCTTCTTTCCAGTTGTTTCATATTATTCCAGTATTCCAGATTGTTGTAAATTTCGTAACCCACGTCTTCTCCAGGTGAAGTTTTTTTTTCCTTAGTGCTGTTCTTCATTCGTGAATAGTAAAGTTCACGTTTAACTGAGTATGTTTGGCTCCTCGATCAGTGAACAGATGGGGAATGTTTGTTTTCGACCATATTCCGACGGTTTTGGACTTGTAATGTGTGGTTAGAATTACTACTCATTCCTGCGAAATGTTCGGCTAGTAGTTTAGCTTTCTGCTTATTGGTATAAGCTTCTGGGAATTTAGGTGCTTGCTTTTTATTTCTTTTATTTGATCCCATACCTGTTTTGTGTTGAATGTAATGTTAAGGGACGAGTACTAATTATACCAGGTGTTTTTAGCGGTGCGAATAACCTTTTTGCAGCTTGTTCCTTTCCCTTGCACATTACGAAGTCCGAAGATAAGTTGATGTCTTTAAATCTGCTGAGAGCTTTTATTCTACTCTTTAAGTGCCAGTTTGCACTCGTCATTCCACCACTGGATGGAGGGTTTTGCCCTCCCCTGCCCCCGTTTTGGGGTTGTTCATGTCAGCCGCCGAATAAAGAGCCCCAGTTATATTTTGTTATAAACGTCCACATTGTCATTGCACAGTTGCTGCAATGTAATGCCCTACAGGATCGAGCGGAAAGCAGTGTAGTTAGCCTTATCTAGTCGCCATCTCGGTATGTCGGTTGTTTGTATGGTTGGGGTAGACAAATTAATGGTAATAATTATGGGAAAGTGATCACTTCCTAAAGTGCTTATTTGACCAACTTCCCATTTAGCTATCTGAGCTGTTTTGGGCGTACGTCTCGATAGGCCGATTGCCGAAAGCACGCCGTTTTAATCGTTAGCCTTGGGGCCTTGACCACCTTTAATCTCAACATTCATTTATCATGTCCTGTACTCGAAAAAAGTAAATATGAGACCATACTCGTTATTTAACATCTGTTACGACTCTATGGTCATAAATTAAGTAACAGAAAAAGAAAAACCTACAAGTTTTGTAAAACTTACCAAACAATTTGATTATCGAGGTTATAAATGAAAATAGGAACTTACATTATTCTGAAGTTAATCCAAGTTAATCCTTATACAGGTCTATGAAAGTCCTAAATGAATAAAAAGTTCCTTATCAATTTCAAAATCGGAAATGTATTGGTCTCTAAGAATAGTGACGTTGTCAAGATTGCGTTGTCCAAAGTCCCTTCATATAATTTGTAACAGTTTTAGAATACTATTATAGTCCAAAATAATGACCACTTCGTATTTCCACTAAACAGTGCGAACAAATGTTTTACCTCCTAAATCAGGGGTCTCAAACACGCGGCCCGCCAAGCCGTATCCTGTGGCCCGCAAAATGATTAGCGTCACAAGGTGTCATGAGAGAAAACTAAGGTGGTGCGGCCCTTGGGCCATAGAAAATGCGCTTATGCGGACCTCAGGGTGGTTTGAGTTTGAGACCCCTGTCCTAAATAATATATAAGTGCAACATAAAGCACGTCTTCAGACTTGCAACAGGAACATAGCAAATGTGAATGATTCCAAAATCGGAATGAATCTGATTGCTCATTTCTTCTCTTTATATACACTGTCTATTGCGACTAAATTTCGCAGTAAATCTCACGTGACAGAATATGCTACTCATTTTGTGTCGAATCGGCCTATTCATGTGACCTAGCCGGACCAATTGAAAGTTACATAATTATTCTAGAAATGTTGAAACCCGATCAGCCCCTGTGAAATGAAGCTTTAAGCGCCATTTTAGTCTCATAATTTTAAGATTATTATTAATAATTGTCAACACATACGTAAGCATCTATTTATGGATCTTATGCAATACTAAACTCTTAAGATACTCTGGTCACGGACTGCAAAACTGACTCAAGATATTTTGTAGAATTTTGAGTCTTGAATAAAAATTAGAATAATTAGACAAATCATGTACCAGGAGTTACAAATGTTACATATATGTAATTTAATTGCTTGTGTGTTAGTTTTAAATTTCTTTTTTATTTTATTCTTATTTCATTACGTTATTGTAATGATAACTTTATTCACTGGATTTGACATTTTTTTCGGAAAATTCAGTTTTTTGTTTTGACCTGATAAACACGCAGTTTGTTGCTACATTATATTTTTAGCTGACCTAGTTCCTGACCTTGAGTCAGAAATTGGTAAACAGAGAGTGAAAATCATTGGTCGTAATCAAGGTCATTCTTGGCTTGCGTCAGCTCTGTTGTAAACAACCTTTTTATAAAATAAAAACAATTCCAGTGTGGAAATCATTGATTCTTAGCTACGGATATACTAGCCTACGTACTAATTGACATATTATTTTACTGCGTTGTTCGGATTAAGTGATCACATGACCCATCACGGGTCTAAACTACGTTTAGTTAAGGGTTAAAACAGACGTTTTGTAGTGTTTTCAGTTAGTCGTAAATTAATACCTTCGGAGCTCAGAGGTATTTTATGTTTTGACCAGTTCGAGTTAGTTTTTACTTTATTATTTAAAATAATTTGTTCACTCTGAAAAACATAGAAGTGCTCTTCTTGATCTCAATTCTTGGAAAAAGACATTTAGTGGAAATTATTCTGGAATTCTAAACTGGAACATTATAAATTGTGATTCAACGAGGAACTGTTGACATTAGTACAACGACCTCATCTGACGTCATTGCCTTCCATCTTGGAACTTCGTTGGGATTCGAACTTTGATTCATTTAGAACATTTTAGCGATAGGACTTGTATTTTTAAATTCTAGGATTAGTTTTTGGATTAGATTCACAAACCGTAAGTCCTTTTTCATATTGTTGCCTTGTTTTCTAGGGAAATAAATTATTTTTGTTAAATTTTATAAAGCTTGTTGGCTTCACTCTTTTCTTTGTTACTTTGTACGAGCCTAGTCACGTAACAAGAAAACATAGATGTACATATCACATCCTTCTCAAATTTATTCTTTTGTAAGCATCTAAGAATAATATGCAAGTCAACATATTTAATAACAAGCTAAAGGCGGCGTTGGCTCTTTAAGCGAAAATTATACTTTGTGTTACGTATATGTAATTTAATTACTTGTGTATTAGTTTTAAATTCTCTTTTATTTTATTTTTATTTCATCACATGTTATTGTAATGATAACTTTATTCACTGGATTTGACATTTTTCCAGAAAATTCAGTTCAGTTCTGTTAAACCTGATAAACACGCAGTAGTTTGAAACTTTGTATCTTTTGCTGACCTAGATTCGGAGCCACTTTCAGCTCTGTAGTAAACAACGTTTTTTATTTGTTTGTTATTGAATCTTATAGTAAGATTCGTTCAGTACAATTGAATTCGTCCATGGCGGACGTGACAGCTGGCATATAATGTTACTACGTCGCTTGAAAGGAAGTGATCACGCGAATTATCAGGTGATCCGTTTTGCGTTTCAGTTAAGCGTTAATATTGACGTATCATAGTGATTTTTGGTCAGTAGTAATTCATACCTTCGGGCTCAAAGGTATTTCTGTTGTTGCCAGTTTGAATTGAATTTTTTTATTTAAAATAATTTATTTACTCTGGAATATACTTGTGCTCATCAGATTTCTTTGACAAAGACATTTACTGAAAATTATTCGGAATTCTAAAGCCGGAATATTATTCTTAGTGATTCAACAAGGAACTGTTGACACGACAACACAAAGCAGGTTATAGAGGACGTCATCGCCTTCTATCTTGGAACTTCATCGGGATTCTAACTTTGATTCACTTAGAACTTTTTATTGATAGGACTTATATTTTTAATTATTGGATTAATTTTTTGGATTTGATTCATAAACCGTAAGTCCTTTTTCATATTGTTACCTTGTTTTTCTAGGGAAATAAATTATTTTGTTAAATTTTACAAAGCTTGTTGGCTTCACTCTTTTCTTTGTTACTTTTGTACGAGCCTAGACACGTAACACTTTGAGCTTTAACTGATGTACAATTATTTTATTTTCTTGAATTAGATATAGTTTCCCATTACCACTGTTGTCGGTGTTAATTACCCATTTGCTTGCTGAAACGTAATTTGAACCCCCTGCCGCCGAGGCTATTGAACGTGCCCCACCCCCCAATCATCTAGTGCTGTACTGGGTGAAGCAGAAAAACAAATTAACTCACTACTAATCAAATGTTTGAGAAATTCGTGCAAAATTTTAAATAGTTATAATACAATTTAATAATATATCGGTAAATTCACTACATTTCTTTTTTTTTTTTTTTTTTTTTTTTTTTTTTTTTTTTGTATCTCTGTTAACAATGAAACATTTTTTTTTTTTATTTACCGGCACTTTACATTTTAATGACCCAAAGTAATATGATCCTTATGTCCAATACACTGTAGAGGTATTAAAACGGAAAAGGGCAGAACAGCCTCTTATGTTCATTTGAAGTGAGAACGCTGATCCTAAATACACACTTAATCAGATTTGAGTATTTGGTCAAAAATGACACCTTAAACATTGTCACAAACGGATTTTACAATGAGCCGTCCAGTATTGTCCTACGAACAACTAGTCCTTTGATACATGACGTCAATGTCAGATATATCGCTGGAATCATTCTTGCCGATGGCCTACAGAGGACGCCGTAACCTGACCGTTATCCTTGGTACGTGTTGTTACTAGCTGCTACAATTTAACACCAATGCTCTCTTTCTTCAGCTTAGGTCAAGAAGACCTGATCTTTCTTTTTTAAATCGTGCCCCATTTCGTATGACCTTTAGACCTCAAATCAAATAAAACTAAAATAAAAAGTGAAATAAATGAGCATAATCGTTATCGTCGTTCTGGATAAATAAGTCAACTTTCATGTATATGTATATGCATCCAGGAATTCATTCATTCATGCATCAAAATATACATACATACATACATACATACATACATACATACATACGTGTGCTGAGGTGCTTAAGTATTGATAGCTTTGATGAAACGACTAAGTGGTCCATAAAAGGATGTAATTATCGAACAGAATTAGATTTTACTTTCGATGTTCAAGTATACAGTATGGATTTTTTAGTGACATAGATTATTGAGCCCATCATTTCACTACTGTCCAAACAATTTGGATCCTTTTTGTTTGGTACTTTATTTTTCTCATAATGTTTTTTCCTACGTTTGTTTTGTGGACATCTGGTCTACAAAAAGCACTATATATCATCATTCTTGTCAATTTCTTTAGCTGGAAAGTTGTTGTTATGAGTTTCACGCCATGTTTCAGCACAATAAGCTATACATGGCGACTAGTATAACTGATGGAGGAAGAAACTGGGAAATTCTTAGTAAGAACCATCGGCTCACGGAAAGCTACTGGCAACATTTCTTACATATCCACATTGCCCGAGCAAGGGGCTCGATCCCACGCGCACAGAAGTGAGATGGCAGTGACCGGTTAAAGCGAGCGCTTCAGATCCCTCAGCCAACCGGGGTCCACAGTTAGAAAGTAAATGCAATGATGAAATCACACGGTATCATGAAAACGTTTATAACATTTGCATCAAAAAGCGATCACTCCTAAACCTTGGAGAGTTCAATGATCTCCCTATGCATACGATGCCTAATAATGAAACTAAACGTATTGATATTGGAAAGTAATTTAATACAGCCTTTCAACGCCTAATAATACTACACATAATGCTATTTTCTCAATAAAGCAATATTTTTTCACTGGTGTTTAGAAAAATAATCTTATCAATCCCGTGGCATTGTGAATACTCCTTTCGACCTCATTAAAGTTTCTAGGTCGCCAAGGTAGATATTGCTTAGTTTAATTTTCTGACTAGAAGAACTCTTATCAAAAGAAAACGGTTCAAAGGCGGTGGCGTTTTCTGTCACTAGTGATAATTCCAACCAGTTTAGGGCGCCGGTCATATTTTGCAATGATCATATCGCGTTTCATATCGTTTCTCAAGAGCCATTAGAGCTTCGTGTAGGCAATCATACACCTCCAGATTACCGCTATCATCATTATTGTAGAACTGGCAAATTAATTTCTTGTCTCTTCGGAGAATATAGTAACCGAGACAAAACCAGGCGTAAGGTTAGTTTTTGGTGTAACAACTGCACAACTGCATTTCTGCCAAGTTCATATAAAACAAATTCTGGGCAAGTTTGGCCTCGTGTACTGTCAAACTGCTTGTGGGAATAATAGAATGTATTATGTACCGGTGTGTGATACGGGAATCCCACCATATGGTCAGAATCTGTCGGCAGGAACTTTAGGTTAGGACTTCCCGATCCCATACCAACACATGATGGGCTGGTTTTCTTTTATTTCTAATCAGAATGGAGTGACTGAAACAATGAAGGATCATCGATATCGATATAGCTACTGAAATCCATAATATTTTCTTCCCGTGTTTTCGTCACTGGATCAAGTATACAAAGCTTGAGGTAGTCCGCTAATGTTAAATGAAAGCTTACTGCGCGGCTCAAAGTGACGCGATTATTATATGATGACATAACTTTTTGCAAAACCGCAGTATCGCTATGAACTCTCAGGGAGATTCGACGTTAAATGGCATAGTTAGGACTTTTGCCTTTTATTTAGTAATAAATAAAAAACTTCTAATACGCTCTTAAGAACTGTAAAAATAGTCGTGAAAGAAAATGATAAAGACAATGAAAATTGTGGGAGATCTTGGAAAATGTTTAGTTATTATGTCGAAATCTCTTTGATGCAATACTTGTATCAAAATGAAAACTCACTCACCAACATACGTATTTCTGTATATACTTGATGAGAGAAAATGATGACCTTCAGCCTGAGCAAGTTTGATGATTTTACAGCACTTTTTCAGCTATTTATTTTATCGACATTTGGTTAGGTTTCCTATAGATGTATAGGTAATGAGACTTGTGTGGATAGATATCCAACTAAGAATTGTACACGAGAACGTACACCAACCAATAAATTTTGTCGTGATTTTGAATTTCTCGGACCATTAGCTATCAAAAATTCCAATGCAGTTTGGATGGAGAGAACGTAAATATGGGCGGCAGAACATTTATAATATATTGTAGGAGATGATGACGTCATGTTGTTTGAATTGTTTTTTCAATTTCCGCACCAGAAATATAAATATATTCCAATTCTAATATCAGTTTTGCATCTGAAAATTAGAGAACATGTTACAGATGGTAGTACAGTCGTAAATATACGTTTTAGCGGGTCGGATGATGCATTGCTGGTAAAATTGAATCTGCAGCAAGAAAACCACGTTTAACGTTCTCAGATCCCCGATTATTCATATCCCACAATCTTTTCCTTCATTGATATATATTTTAATTTTTTTTTCTTCTGCATTTTATGTCCAAACATAATGGGGGAAAAGGCTTTCTTTGGCCGTGGTGCACGTCTGAATAAGGTAGGTGTTTGCCTGAAACGGGATTATATCTGTCAGTCATGTAAATCGACTAAGAAAAACAAACTGTTTCTTTCTGAGGTGGAACATTACATATGTGCATGAGTCACTGAAGAATAGAGTCTATCTAAAGTCAACATAACGTTGTTAATCTCTAGTTTGATGGTTTATACAAGATTGTGTGTAATGCACGTGAGGTAATTTCAAAGGAAAATAACTTGTATCCGGTCTGCAGTTGTTTTGTTTGTCAGATATAAATTGCATGTATTGTACTTGTATTGATGGTTGCTTCCGTATAGGACTTAACCATTTGTGTTACATTTTTAAAGCATTTTTAATGTACTTAAAGTATTTTTTATTTTTATTTTTTGTGTATATTTTTGGAGGTAGGGAATCTATTACTGTATACAAATTTACTTACTAATAGTGTTTAAGGAGATATTTAGTCAGGCTATATCATTAATTTAGTTGTATTATGACGTGAATATTTGTATTACGGAAGAGGTTATTAAGTACAAGCAGAGATTCATTGGAGAAAAATAATATTCCTCAGCTTAAAAAACTCGTCATGGAGGTCAACGAGGCACGATAAACGGGTGTATATCACGTGCCTACGTTTTGCATATCCTTCGACGAAGGGTGTGGGGTGTATAACATTTCAAAGAGGTGATATGCTACAACCCACATATCACCTCTATAACCAATAATTTATCTTCTTAGGTTGTAAAACATTGCGTAACTGTATACATTTGAAATATCTTGGGATCGGCATCATATAAATAAAAATGGTTGACGAAGTGCGTCCTCTACGTTGTAGAGCATCTTGTTTCACATGTATGAAAGTGTTACATTCAAGGACACGTAAGAAACTAGCGCCATAAATCAAATGAAGTGAGTTTAATGCCTTGTCAGGAAGGTGACACGTCGTAGAAGAAAATACATGCATATTTAGTTGCATTGTCCTCCATCATACCAAAGATTACTTTTCAGTGTCATACTTTGACTTTTTATCAATATAAACTTAATTCAACGGAAACATCTGGACCCAGCTTAGCATTTGATGTTTTCTTTCTCTTGCAATCACTTTCGTGTAATTCTACCTGAAATACATTTTATTACGCATGTAGTTGAAACCTAATTACACCCAAGTGTACAGAAACGACCCTAGGATGTGCGGGCCAAAAGGCAGCAAGCCATGAGCGGGCCCCAAGCAAAAGAATTGCGTTGTGGAGTTGATTTCCGTCAGCAGCACGGGGCCCCTGAAAGCGCGAGGCCCAAGGCGGTTGCCTCGTTCGCCTTGCCCTAGGGCCGGGCTGCAAGTGTAGCTTTGTCTTTGTATGTAATGAAACTAATCGATCTCAGTTTTCTCTCATAATTTCCATTTTAATGTTTCTCAAAGAACACAAGACCACACTTGCTAAACGACCTTGTACAGTTGTCCTAGTGACCGATTCAATTCTCTTTAATTTACATTCCCCTTGCCATCCTCCCCTCAACCCCCTACCCCCCAAACAATACACATTAAACCTTCCGCTTTCCTATATAGTCTTCCCACCTCCATTAGAAGCAATGTTTAACACATGCAGTGTATGAGATATAGTTGCAAAAACGACAGTTTTCAATTCCGTGAATCTGTTTTAAATCACTTTCATCTGCTGGCTTTGGCGTTACTGGAGTCCACAATGTAATAAAACTTGGGATTTGGTCCGCGATAGAATTCTATAGTTGCCCCCATTAGTATGTAATGCCAACTAACAGTAGCGTGTAAAAGCTGTGCACTGTACAAAAGCCGAAAATGGTGGAGGCAATTGACTTCAAAAGGATACTTTATAAGTCTAACATCGAAAGAATCCATTACAAGTTTACTTGAGAGAAAGGATGTGCAAACACGAACCGGCAGTGGAAAATTGTTTATTTATGAATCCATTCCAGTTGTGTGCTCCTCTTGTCTCCGTCATGTAGGAACAGTGTTCAGATTTCAACAACTTGATTTTGATTGGATGCGGTGCCTTGCCACTGCACCCCAATGAAGTTCACAGACCCGAACACTGACATATCGGATCGATTGATAAAGATGTAGATACGTTAACATATCGGAACTTTAGCTAGTGAAGATGGATGTTAGATGAATGTATAGGATAAAGAAGACACTTGTTTTATGGCGATTGAAGAAGCTCAATGTCCTATATTATATAAGATACTGCAGTGGAATAAGAATGGAAAATGAATACAAGTGCCTACATGACGGGCTGAGGATTATTTTATCCAGAACACACAAAGCACAACGCCTCTAATTCCCTCTCACTTATTGCGTAACAGTCAGTCATCGAGGAAAATGATCAAGCCTATCAACTCGGCATTAATAAGTAATCGAAATTGTTTACAGTTTCTCTATCTGCGTGAGAGTTCCTGTTCGGTCAAGCAACCCCAGACACGATATTTCCAGCTTCCAGAGCTCAAGCATTTGAATCAGAACAGATATAATTTCTAACTGTATGGTCTACTAATTGAAATAAAACACAGAGAAGGAATTTTTTCTAGTGATAGGATATTGATTCCATTCGTTGCATCAAATTATATATAATGTTTTGTTATCTCTGTTTCTAATTTGAAATGTAAAAAAAAAAAAAAAAAACAACTGAAAAAGTGTTATACCTAAAGCTCTGGATATTTTGGAGTTTAAATTTTCAAGGGAAATGTTATTGGTCGAACGAGAAAATCTTGCAAGTAACAGTATGTCTAAATATATAATCTATGGCGTACAGACGGCCGGACAAGAAGCTAAATTACTTTCACTATTTTTACATGGGCTTTTCTACGGGAACTGATGAGGAAAAGATGACAGGACAGGGTTCCGGGCACGGAAGCTCTCACACGGGCAGGCATTGGAAACATACACACTCTTCTGATCAAATCACAGTTCTGATTAACTGGCCACATCACCAGGATATCAGAAGAGCTACTAGAACTTCTGATGTGAACTGAAAGAGGGAACGCGCTCTCAGGGAGGTTAGAAGAATACTTCGATGATTCCCTCAAGTCATCCTTGGAACACTTTAAATCTGATCCAGAGTATTGGGAAGATCTGGAATTTGAAAGGAGGAGAATTGCTACCCATTGATTGTATCGCATGTATTCTTAACAATTAAATAATTCAAAGTACGATTTAACCACATATTATCATGAATATTGTTCAGATGTTTTCCTCTGAAAGTAATCATTCCTAGTTGAATTTCAATGCGTCAAGTGCATAATTTGAAGAAAAAAAAAACCTCACGTATTATCACTCGTACTCCATAGGAGAAAATAAGACTAGCAACACCTGATGTGTGTTGTCAACTTATGCGTACGACAGATCCAGTCCACTATCCCATTGTTTCGCTAAGGTATCTACTGTCGATCGGATTTAGATGACGATATTGAAAACAATGAATTTTAAAGTGGCAGACGACAATCCAAGTCTAAGCATGATTAAATGTATAGCTGAAATTCACAATGATTGTTGTCATGTATGTCCCATTTAGAAGACAGACCCCCAACTGTTGCAATGCGTAGCAAAATTTATAATAAACAGGAATAGACTATCGGCTGTTGCAATGTGTTGAAAGGTTTATAGTAAACAGGAATAGACTATCGGCTGTTGCAATGTGTTGAAAGGTTTATAGTAAACAGGAATAGACTATCGACTGTTGCAATGTGTTGAAAGGTTTATAGTAAACAGGAATAGACTATCGGCTGTTGCAATGTGTTGAAAGGTTTATAGTAAACAGGAATAGACTATCGGCTGTTGCAATGTGTTGAAAGGTTTATAGTAAACAGGAATAGACTATCGGCTGTTGCAATGTGTTGAAAGATTTATAGTAAACAGGAATAGACTATCGGCTGTTGCAATGTGTTGAAAGGTTTATAGTAAACAGGAATAGACTATCGGCTGTTGCAATGTGTTGAAAGATTTATAGTAAACAGGAATAGACTATCGGCTGTTGCAATGTGTTGAAAGGTTTATAATAAACAGGAACAGTTTTAATAGAGTCGGTAAACGCACATTGTTCACCCACAACCACCACCAACAATAAATTACAACAAGGTGCAAACTTTCATGAAAATGTGGCACCACAGAGTACTGGAAAGAGAAAGAATTCGGTAACAGGATAGACTGCTTGGTAAACGTCAGTATATTTATGTGTATTGTATTTGCACCATTCAAAGATCTCTATCTCCAGTATTTTTATGTGTACTGCATTTATACCATTCAAGTGCTCTATCTCCAGTATTTTTATGTGTACTGCATTTATACCATTAAAGTGCTCTATCTTCGGTATTTTTATGTGTACTGCATTTATACCATTCAAGTGCTCTATCTCCAGTATTTTTTATGTGTACTGCATTTATACCATTCAAGTGCTCTATCTTCAGTATTTTTATGTGTACTGCATTTATACCATTCAAGTGCTCTATCTCCAGTATTTTTATGTGTACTGCATTTATACCATTCAAGTGCTCTGTCACCAGTATTGTTATGTGTACTGCATTTATACCATTCAAGTGCTCTGTCTCCAGTATTTTTATGTGTACTGCATTTATACCATTCAAGTGCTCTGTCACCAGTATTGTTATGTGTACTGCATTTATACCATTCAAGTGCTCTGTCTCCAGTATTTTTATGTGTACTGCATTTATATTTATACCATTCAAGTGCTGTCTCCAGATTTGTTAAAATCTTTGTTTATCTATTATCTCCAGCACCGAGTAAGAAGGAATGATTGATTTAATTTAATTGCATTCAAGTTATTTTAAAGTAAGATTGTGAGTAAATCCCCCTCCCATCACCAACCCACCTCCATCTCATTTCTTTACAGGTATTATTAGGATTCTATTCATTACAAAGTTTACAAGGTACTTTTTAACTGTCTGCATTTAATTATATTTTAAGCGATCTTATTTTTCACAGCATGATTGTACGACTAACTAAAAGATAAGGATTTTGAAGGTATTGCGGTAATTTGACAGACGAAAAGAAAGCGTAAATTAATAGAACCAATACCGTCATGATGAAAACTATTACTTCAATCTGGACCAGGAATCGATGATAAAATACAGGGGAAGTAAATCATCTAGAATGTTAAATGCATATCAGTTACTAATACAGTAGCTAAAGAGGTCTGGCGTTGCAAAGACTTAAATGTCTTCCTAACCACACATAGCATGATTCATTATACAGGGTAGTCCCCTATAGAATGCATAATTCATTATACAGGGTAGTCCCCTATAGAATGCATAATTCATTATACAGGGTAGTCCCCTATAGAATGCATAATTCATTATACAGGGTAGTCTCCTATAATAATTCATTACACAGGGTAGCTTCCTCAAACGACATTAAAGTACTTTTGCAGGCATAACATTTATATTTTTCATCGCAAGAGAGAAATATTCTTCTCTGTTTCAGAAACTACTGTCAATGATAAAATCTGAAATACAGAGCTTAGTAAACAACGTACCTGATATCAGTCTATTCCCTTATCCATTTTGTATGTGATTTGCATTGTGTGCCTTCTCAAAGATATCGTGGTTAACTCTTTAAATAGGTTATTAAAGTTTGTTTTGAAAATACATGTACTATATCATTTCAATTTGCGTGGCAAACGTTAAATGATTGAAAAGTGCGCAGGTGAGGCCTTGTACGTACAAGAAACTCGTATTACCTACTGATAGACGAAAGGCGAAATTATCTACCCGGTGTCCTCAGTCGTACAGAAATCATGTTGTTTGGTTTTTGTAAAGTGTACTTGAGTTTATAAAAGCTACCATACTACACTTTCATCGAATATGAAGAACCTAGGTGCGCTGGCAATTGGCTATTTCCCCATTGGTCCATTACCCATTAACAATGCATAGGGGCCGGATAGCTATCAATAGTGGGTGGTGAAGTACCTACCCTCTTAAGCTGACTGTTCATAGCTTATAACAGGCCCAGCAAGACATCATTTTAGACTACCTGTTCTGAGCCACTGATCAGTTGTGTATTCTCTCATCCTTCTCTTCTGAACCTTGATCGGAGCGCTATCGTGCGTGACTATTACTAAAACAGAGAATTATAGTGCGTATCTTAACATAGTCAACTGTCATATTCTCTTGGAGCTCTGCAGTACAACGATAGTGATTCAGGACGAAGTGACATTTGTCTCAGGCAGTTGTACGGAAATTGATTTTTTTTTTTTTTTTACATAAAAAACATTTGGAACTTACATTTTGGATTAACTCATAACTAGAACATGTTATGACATTTATTGGCTCTATTTATTCAGGAAAGTACTGTTCTGCTTCATACTGACGTTTGAGAATAGAAACGCAATTTCTGTAACCAACAAGAATATATTATACATTACCACCACACCATCACTTACTCTTTCCGTGTCACAATACTGGTGTTTCTTCTTACATTAAATATCTGAATCTGTCAACATGGCATCGGATTCTGTAGCGAAACCGGTCCTGCGACAGAAGAGAACCAGCACGAAACGAAAGATAGATTATGACGAAAGCACACAGGAGTTTGACCTTTTACCTGAACATGATTCTGTAGAGGATGGGGATATCGTCGCAGATGAAGACATAGAAACGCTAAAGTCAAAACTAAAACCAGAATACAATCTGCGCAAAAGGACGCTAGTAGTGCGACTGAAAACAGAAAAGCGAAAAGAATGTCCCAAGCAGCCCAAACCTAAATCGAGCCCAGCGCCCCTGAGCAAATACCGGCGGCGTGTTGCTAATGCCAGAGAGAGGGGTCGGATGCAAGACATCAACGAAGCTTTCCAGAAACTCGAAAACTTGCTCCCGGAGGAGGGGAAGGGACCTAAAGTAACCAAGGTAATGACACTGCGATTTGCCCTACAATACATAGCTGCGCTGCGACGGATCCTTGGATACGATGAAACCACTACTCCCACTGTTCAAATATGTGAAAGCTCCGAGAAGGCTGTCTGCACGACTCCTGTTGACACTGAAAAGACTGTGATACCCTGCTCCTCACCAGTGAAGGTCGGGGACCCTTCTGGTGCTACGTTCGCTTGCATAGGAGTAAAGGATAAGTGTTTAGGAGAATCCCAGGAACGAATGGACGCAAAGAAAGAGTGTTTTGAACTTGAGGATTGCCTTTCTAAGACAATATTCGATTCAGACCATAATGATCCGATGGAATATAAGCTCTGTCCCTTTACCACAGGCGATTCCTTGGATTTTTCTCGAAGTGAATCACTGGGATCTCCCTATACGGACTCACTGCGCATGTCAGATGGAGAGTCTGTGCGTTCATCCAGCGTTTCATCAGGGGATGATTCGTGTCTTAGTCCTCTAGATGGGGACCTCCTTCAGGGATTCTCCTTTGAAGACTTCGAGCTGGAGTGCACTTCTGCGTAGTATGACTGATTAAAAGGTAATGAGTTGACCATCGCATCTGTCTGTGTGATCAGCGTGCTTGGATCATCTTTTGATTATGTATCGTGGAACACGAGAGTTTAGTATTATTGCACACCATCCTGGATTTGTCAATAATGAACAATCATTGTAACTCTTTACACCTACTTTCTACTGATAGGGCATTTGCAAAATATTAATGTAATGTTTTGTTGTAAATGGAGTAGGGTAAGATCGTCTACTAAGATATATCATTAAAATTATATTTTCCGTAAATGCCGCACCATACTTCACGTGTAAGTGCTATAAGTGACTGTATTATATTTCACCCTCCAAAAATCACTGCTCTCTTCTTGGAACACTTTTCAAGAACCATACACTTTAGGGTAACTGTTGAAATGAACTGTCATTCAGAATTTTGGATTTATTATATTTTTGGAAAATATAATATTGCTATCAATAAGACGAGTGTCGACACTAGTTTCGAATGCATGCAAGGTTATGTGTCATTTCAAGCCGTCATGAAAAAGAAAATATGCATACAGTTAAAGTCTGTCCCTTGTACTGAACATCAAATTAAGGAGGTTGTCACTTGTACTGAACATCAATTTAAGGAGGTTGTCTCTTGTACTGAACATCAATTTAACGATGTGAATAGTTCTACAGACATAGGTTTTAGGGGATATAGTATTTATTTTATTTTGCCGAGTAATGTAGAAACTCAGTGCTCTGGTTAATTTGTTTATATAGACACTCACGTGTGTATACTGCGATCGATGATTTCTGAAACTGTTGCACTGTATGATCAATAAATAGAAGGATTTTTAACCAGTAATAAGCGTCTTAGGCAGGAAAGGATGATAAACTACTGATCATGACCAGTAACTCTCATTTCAATTCATACTAGGTGTATCAACATTATATTCTACTTAAATTCAGATATTATTTTAATAATATAATTTTCCTTCCGAAAAGCGTTTCTGATTTTATTGTGTTTGCACCAACTTTTAGAATTGTGTTCATTCCAGGTGTGGATTTCAACAGCTACCTGACAGGCTAAACTAATTTATAACAGCATTTTGGTAAAATGTAAAAAGCTTTCAATCTCCTGTCTAGCCCCTAGTTATCATATATCTGTTTTATTGAATGAAGACTACCCGACACCCAAAAAGACCGCCTTTTCAAATTGAAGCAGGCCTATTCTTTGACGCGTTTCGTCATTACAGTTTGATATATTGTATTAACACATAAATGTCAAAGTCTGTGTCTGGGTCTATTTATCAAACCGCGGGATAAACAGTAATGTATCAAAGATATTCGAACACTACAATCTCCAGCCAAGAATAAATGTGCTAGAAACGTGAAAAGTGGCGAACCCAGAAATATCGTTTATGGGAAACGAAAATAATTAAAAGATAAATGTGTGGAACGGAACACCCACCCCTGGTGAAGGCAAAGGGCGGAGCCACCAGAAGACCCTGCATTGTAAGTGTTACCAGGACTTAATTTTAACGATCTAAGTGTAAAGAAAACGTACTCGAGGAAACGTTTCGGTTATTTCCCGCTCATGTTTAGACTGAGGTGGGTCGGCTCCTTGGGCCCCTCACCTTAGGACAATATGCAATTCCTCTTTATTTACTGGTTACCCGCTGCTAAATATGACAATCTATGTCCACAATCCAATGCTTGACAGTCCCGGACGAGTTACTCCCCCTTTCAATGCAAGTAAATGTATCTTGACATGCGAGTCCAGCTGAATAAGTAGGGAGACTATTTGATCGTGGCCATTACGTATTTCGTCCAAAAACCACCACAGTCATGAAGTATAACACTGTTTACGCTGCTCTTAATTGCATGTCTTTTAAACTGTAATTAAGTTACGATGCTCCCTATTCACCATCATGAAATGGGCAAGATCATAATTTACATGCAATTAAGTTGGTTGGTTTTTACGGGGTTAATGCTATTTTCAGCACATGATGGGCTATACATGGTGGCCAGTATATTCGTTTGAGAGAGAATCCGGAGAAACCCAGGAAGAACCACCGACCCATGGGAAGATATTTGCAAGCTTTCTCACATATCCACGTTAGCAGAGCCTGAGATTCGAACCCACACAAAGAGAGGTGAGATGTCAATGATTTGTAAAGGCCAGAGTCTTAGACCACTCAGCAAACCAAGGCCTTTGACCACTTGAACACCATCTAATGAAATGGGAAAGCTTTAAAACAAGGGTCATATGAATGCAAAGTACTCGTCGCATAGGTACTATGTAAATAAATGTTTACAAAATATGATACTTTATAATAAAATTATGTCGTCATTGCATACATATTTTCCTTAACCAATTATAGCCGGAGAATACAATTTTATATACATTTCGGATGATCGTAAAATGACCTACGTTGACGTCATGCATCAGCGAAACCCTTCAGTGCAGCTAAGAAAATTTAAGTGAACTCTTGCCGGCCTATCTATTGAAGTCGGCCTATCTACTGTGGTGCAGCTCTTAGCTTTCATTCATACTACCCTCTCTTAAATCCAATCCACTGCAAACTGCACAGATCAAGATTTGTTGTCGCATAATACGTCGGCAGATCTGGGTCCATACGGTTTGTTAGGACTAATTAATAGAACAAAAATAGACACTGATCTGCCGGCACATTATGCGAAAGTAGATCAGGGTCAATGATGTTTGCAGTTGGACAGTCATTAAAAGCGGGTATATACGGTATAGGCTAACCTTTCTTTTCATTATTCATGTATTTCAAAAGTCCGCCATTCTGCTTCAGGAACGAATATATTAATTCATGCGTGAAATCAAATGTGACAAGAGTTATTTCCTCGTCACAATTCACTTGACAGCTCGAGTTTATGTACAAAAACTTTGTAAATTCTATATAAAGTCAAATATAAAGGGGAAAAATCAGTTGCAAAAATTAAAAGCGAAAGTCTTTTATTAGCGACATGAAACGTAGGTAAGACGGTCTTGTCAAAAAGAGAATATCCTAGATACACGCCATTACTTTATTTGCAACTTTAAGATGGTGCGTCAGTGATGGCTATTCAAACCAAGAAATATACTCATCCTAAAGTGAAATATTTTGCTAAAAACTATATGATAACATAAAGCATTATTACGGGACAGTATGATCTCAGCCGACGACGTGTTTATGGTAGCGGTGTCCAGACATTCATACCAGACTGAAGGTACTCTTAATGACCGTTGATTGTTAATGCATGTGTTTTATTCTGGGTCAAACGAATGACCTTGAACTCTACATCTAGTGTGAATCAGTTGAATGTTTGCGACTATTTACTTTCCCTAGATTACTCGGAAAAAAATTCGTAACTTTCGCCGAGTCCATGTTATTATCGCCCCGCACATATCTGATCACGTGCTATTTTAATACTATGATTGACAAGGCTATACATAAATACCATAGTCACGAGAAACACGTTTACATTATGCGTTTTCCATGCACTATGTAGTAGCTTAATTGCCCCGAGTATAAGTGCACGTGTATACTGAAATTAGTATATAGTACATTGTTAGTATTAATCCGTAAGATCAGCCGCAAACCTGTATTGGTGTGCTGCTGGTTTGAGGACTGATCTCAACTATTCACAAATCACTATTCATATCGACCGTTTTTTAGACACTTAGCGGTATTTCTAGCGGCTCTTGTGTGTGTGTGTGTGTGTGTGTGTGTGTGTGTGTGTGTGTGTGTGTGATTTGGATTTTTAACGTAGCTTTAACAGATTTTCAGCCATATCGCTACGATGTCTGCAGTGTGGCAGTTTGTAGTGATGTCTAGCACTGGGGCATCATGCCGCAGACATGTAGCATCATGTCCCACATAGTTACATTATCCTGACAACAGGCCGACCACCTGTTAATGCTGAGGGCCAAGCGAGGCAACTGTTAGTACCATTTTTATAAGTCTTTGGTATGACTCGGCCGGGGTTCAAACCCGCGACCCTTGCATCCGAGGCGGACACTCTAACCACTAGGCCACAGGAGCGGTCGCGGCTCTCGACTTACTGTCGATTGAAGAGATCTTTGGCGATCTGTACAGCATGTTTGCTTATCAAATCTAACATTTTGAAAATCCACACGGAATCGTATAATTATATCTCCTGTCGTTGTTTTTACTTACCGGGCAACATTGGTGGATAACCGGTTGTTTCATCAATAATGAGCGACCAATCAGATGCGTATTCGATTATTCCAAATGATTGATTATATATATATATATATAACACATATATATATATATATATATATATATATATACCTTACTTATATATATATATATATATATATATATATATATACATATACATATATATATATATATATATATATATATATATATATATATATATATATATATATATATATCTTGAACGTCTGTGAATTAGTCATGTGACTGTTGTGTAATGAATATCATACCCTATGATTATCATCACAGTTCAATAAAGTTTCGAATTATGTGGATTTACATGTCAAATATCGGAATTGGTACGGATACATGGTGAACTGTTCGGCGAAGTCCCTTTCAAATAACCGTAAACGAAACAGCGAGAAATACTGGTAGGTGTCAAAGAATATTCGATACATAGAGCGATGTGCTGTGGAGAAGTCTGTCTGCAATGACTGCAAATCCTTATTTAATATTTGAGGCCAGATCCCAAACCTATACCAATACAGGTATGGGGCTGATTTGTCGAACTGGGTTAAGATCTGTGCCAGTTAATAACCCTAGTTCTGGACCAGTCTTTACTTTATTGACATAAATGTTTATATTTCTGCAGGACCCGTATATGCCCTCAGATCTGCGTATTCTTGTAACCGAATTCACTTATTCTAAAAATTGAGACCGCTATGGATTTCCAAATGCGTATTACAAGACCATGATTCGGATCGTCTGTGGCTCAGAGTATTCCACTTTAAACTATTTCACTCCGATTTGAAAAGAAATCTGTGCTGAAAGATTTCCATTTGCGCCCTTTACAAACGATAAAAATAATGTAGGTGGTCTGTACGTACTTAAAGTGAAATAATTGAAATTTAACTGAAATGCCCGATTATTCTTTATTCAAATTTATTCCCTTTAATTTGGGATCATACGTGATACATGTCGTATAAAATTAGCAAAATTGCTAGGGAGAGTATGGAAAACTATTACTCTATACTCTTGAACTTGTGATTGGAAAGTTGAGACTGTTTGGGATTTAATTCACTATATATATATTTAGGAACAGAGAAAGTAATTTCTTTTAAGACTGTTTTGATTTCGTATTTAAAAGTTTAACGAAGAAACGTATATGAACGGCGTTTTTAGTGTCATTCAATGAGTACAATCTAGTTTGCAATCTGGTTCAACATTTTACGTGACTCGAGGAATATGGAACAAATGTTTAAAGCACACACGTTAACATCAAGCGTTTGTCAATTGTTAATAATTATCACCAGGCAAACATGTCGTAGTTTATTCTGTTACATTTACTTTCAAGAATATAAACCTGCTCGGTGTAGCTTCGGAATAGCTTCAAAATAGATGACAGGAATTTAACTCCGCAAAAAAAAGATACCTTTTCAAGTTTGCTTTGTGGGGGGAAATAAACAGCTGATGATTAAAACAGACGTGACACTGTCTCTAAATAAGTTTTGAATAGAACGACTATGTCCTATACCGGTATGCAAGTGCATGATTGGCTACGGTATCGATAGAAAACGGCCTCTTAAGAATCGAACTCTGTGACCAATGGTTATGATGATCTGTTTATTTTCCTGTTTAATGGTGTATATATAAATGACAATCGAAGTGGGTTATTATTCCTATCTCTGAAAGTACATATTAAGTTATAAATATCGAGTGCCACATTGTTATTCTTACGAGTACCAGCTTAATCTGCTCAAATGCTCGTCTTCGTGAGGGCCAATCGTGAAGTGGAAGATATTTGTATTTTGTGTGTACTAAACTAACTGAGTAAGAAATGGTAATATTTGAATAGGAGAATAAGTAAACGAGATTATTGAGATGATTCCAACTGATCAAAGTTACGCTTGAGTGCCAGACACTATAAACTATTTACTCTTAATTTTCCTAACCGATCTATGCGAACATTCCCTTCATTGACTTGCTACATTGATCTGCATTCGAAAGATGAGCTTTTTATCAAGTGCTCCGTTTCAAGATGTTCTTACTGTGACAAAATGGTGAATAGCCGCCGTTTAAGAATCAGTCGACATCGTGTGATTTTAAACAAAATCAAAATTTATTATCCAGAAATCTTGAAACACTGATTAGTGTATTTTTTTCTTAATAAGCGACAAAAACACGAAACTCTCCTCCAAACTTTGGTATCATATAAATCAGAGAAATACTATTTTCTTAGAACTCGCCGCCAAACTTTGGAACCATATAAATCAGGGAAATACTATTTTCTTAGAACTTGGAACCTATTTTGCTCATATTCATGCACTTCATTACATTGGTGTCCATTTTTAATCAATACATCGTGAATTATTGAGCATTGTGGACAGTCTGATTTCAGGTTAAATATCCATCTCTTGTCTATCTAAATTTTGAATAGGCAATATTTCTAACACCAACAGGTACAAAATATTCCATCTGCAAGTTCGACATCAGAAAAATTGTATTGTTTGTAAACAGAAGGAAGTGAGCAGAAACTCTGTTGTTAGCTCTGACACATTATGTGCTGAGAGCATCATAAAATTATTCAGATCTCCTACTGACAAATTTATAAAACTCGAATAAAACGATATGACACGAAGAAGGGGCAGCTCCACGATAATATTTGTAAAGTACCAGCTTCTTATTGACTATACTGAGTATGCAGTCATGCATTCTGTAGACGGCAATATTTCGCTGATTGTTTGAGAACAACCACTGATATGAAAATGCCTCTATTAAGCCTACGTGTCCCACGGAATTCCCAAAGCTATTCTGATATATGACGTTTACCTACAACGTCAACGTATGTGAAATGGAACGAGACGAAACACATTCACAAAATGAGAGGAACGTTTTGGAATAATAATCAAACACTCCTTCATATTCTTTCATTCCAGCGATCATTCACAAGAAACTTACAACATTAACTATTAAACAGCTTTATGTTTAACTACCTTTAATTTACATTAACGTAAATATTTAATTCAAAGACAAAAAAAGGCCCAAATTTAGACTGGTAAGAAGAATTAAAAAATTGACCCAACACTTTCTTTACGGTGTTCGTACACCTGGACATAGGTAAATGAACACTTTGTTTTCATTGTTATACACATAGACAGAGGTAAATCAACACTTTCTTTTCGGTGTTCATACACCTAGACAGAGGTAAATCAACACTTTCTTTTCAGTATTCATACAGACAGAGGCAAATCGACACTTTCTTTTCAATGTTTATACTCCTAACAGAGTCAAATCGACACTTTATTTACAGTGTTCATACACCTAGGCAGACAATCCACGCTTTATTTTCAGTGTTATACACCTAGAGAAAGGCAAACCATTGCTTTCTTTCAAGTGTTAAACACTCAGACAGATGCAAATCAACGCTTTCTTTTCAGTGTTTATAAGCCTCATCATCATCATCATCATCATCATCATCATCATCATCATCAATCCCTTAACCCAAGAGGTCGTTGGGGCACCACAGTTGACTTTGCAATCAATTCTCTCCATCTTTCCCTGTTCTCTACTGCCCTTTGGGAATCTCCAGATCCCATGCCTGTCCACTCCTTAATGTTGTCTTCCCACCTCTTTTTCTGCCTGCCTCTTCTTCTGCACCCTCGCACTGTGCCTTGCAAGATTATTTATACGCCTATACAGAGGCAAATCAGCACTTTCTTTTTAAAGTTCATACACCTGGACAAAGGCAAACAAACTTTTGTGCTTAAACTTGGTGAACTTATTTCGAAGATTGACTTATGAGAAGTCGTCAATATTTTAAGGTTAAACTTGCAGATCAGAGTATGTACCTTACCTATTCGTAAACAATCATAGGTTTTAGAAATGTTTACTTCATTTCGTCAAATTCCAGTTAGATTCTAAAATTCTGAGACTAAACCATTTATTTTGAATGAGTTAAATATGTGTGTGTCGAAACCTCAGAATTGTATACAACGTATGGATTACTCCGGGTAAAATGTACTCACGTGATGAGTTCTAAATCAGGTCTGAGTTTGACAGACATGTAAGTAAATACCCATTCTAGACTTCTCTTTCAAGTTACGTCATTTTTCAAACGTCCAGTGGAATCGAAAGAAGAATGAATACATACCGTTGTACTTGCGTATAAATAGGCTCCAAATGCAAACTGCTTAGACCCAGATCTGCTGTCGGATTATCGGCCGGCAGATTTGTAGCTGTTTTTGTTAGGAGTAATTGGTAGAATAAACAGTATTGGCCCTGAACTAATTACGCGACGGTAGATCAGGGACTATGTTGTTTCTAAATGGACTCGACTTATAAGCGAGTATAGACGGTACAGCCGTTTAGATAAACCGTTCTATAATTGACATAGTAGATATCTGGTACTGACAATCGCATGGCTTTTCTTTCCTGGCAATTAAAAAAGTGTTCTTTTAGTGGCTGTTGTTTAATACATAATTAGTTCATGTATAATTACATTCAATACACTAGTAGCTTATCATCGTGCCATCGGCATGGACTTGAAATAGATCCTAAGCAACACAAAATACTGCATTTTGTGTCGCGCCACATATACATGTTATGTCTGCGTATCAGCTGCTTTTTCAAATTAATCTCTGCTTAAAGTCAATAAATCTTATATTATAAGGTCAATTAGATATACGTCTCTGTTAAAACCTGAGTTTTTAACATTTCTTGTTGAATTAATGATGTTCTTAGGGACGGATAGTCCGAGCATCAGTTATCGGCACTTTTTAACATCCAACGTATTTTACGTATTCGTCCTGTACTTGCTATTATACGGATTCAAATTTGGTGCCGCGATATGCAGTTTATGTACCATTTCCAAAGCTTCTATAAGACGTGAAATGTAGGGACTTACGGCACTAACATTTCATATCTTCTTGATGATGTTTTTTTTTTTTTTTTTTTTTTTATTTTTTTTTTTTTTCTAAACTCTTTAACTTAATCAGAAATTGGTTTGTGGAGATGCGTCCAAAATGTGGCTTTAATCTTTGCTAATATCGCGTCAGCATGAACTTGATGGATACGTTGATATGGATTATGGCGATAAAAAGGGTGAGTATAGGCAAGTCATTATAATTTAGAGGGCATTATCACCGATCGAATTATCATTGATGATCAGCGATCAGACTGGCATTGATTACCAGCAATCAGACTATCCTTGATGACCAGCGATCAGACTGACATTAATTACCAGTAATCAGAATATCAATGCATGCCTTTTCTGCAGATGAAAGGACGAATGTGATTTTGATGAATCTGGTAATTTGAAACTTTTCTTGAAAGTCACGCCCTACCAGCGTCAAGCGCGGTTATAGCTTCCTTTAATATTGACACACGCCCTACCAGCGTCAAGCGCGGTTATAGCTTCCTTTAATATTTACACACGCCATACCTGCGACAAGCGCGATTTCAGCTCCCATAATATTTGTGAGGGGACCAGATACTGTAAATTTATCTAACATTTAATAAAGCGATGTCTAGGGCTCTTCTATGTTCAGCTAACACCCTGTTATCAAAACGGCCGCGACACTAATTGAATGCATTGAGAGCAATCTTCCCAAAAATTCTTTATATAATATATATCCAACCTCCCTGGTGTACATAGATTATGAATTTATAGCTTTAGATCAAGTGATTTAGTCTCGAATGTCGCGATTTTTTTTTTTACTAAAGGTAATGCATGCAAGATGGAAGTGGATATAGCTAGAAACCATTCAGTGAGCCCATTCATAGAAATAAGTTCGGGTTTTATCTAAGGTAGACAAAAATATGACTGCATGTATCTGGCTGGCAGTGCAAACGAGAAGACTATGGTACAAAATAACTTTTTTTTTAGAGAAACTGAATGCTGGACATTTATTACTCACAAATGGTGATTGCACATACAGCCATGTGTACCTCTACTTTTGCTTTTTCAGCACTTTTCTGATATCACTGTCTACTTCTACCACAAAGGTTAGTTAAAAGTCCGAATAAATTTACATTTAAATGTACATTAAAATAATCGAATTGCTTCCATTGTGCTGCTCTTAATATTTCAACAAAGTTGCATTCAGTTGTATTGGGTTGATTGTAGCGACCATTTAATTGAACGATCGATAAAATCAACTGTCACTTTTCTGATGAAAACGTGAAGTTGGATTGCTGAAGTGTCGTGATCTTTATGAATTACAATTTGAATGTTTGAATAGCTGAAACGGTAAAATATGCTTAATTTTGTATAGATCAGACCTACATTCTACTTCGCGTGTATCCAAGGTCAAGAACTAGGTCAGCTAAAAATATAATGTAGCAATCTTTTTGCGTTCTAATCAGGCTAAAAGAACTGAACTAAATTTACTCGGAAAAATGTCAAATCCAGTAAAAATATTATCCTTACAATAAAATGTAATGAAACAAATATAAAGTAAAAAAATTTAAAACTAACACGCAAATAATTTAATTACATATACGTAACACCCATATTCATAGAGAAAATATTCCTACGTAACAGTTATTTACAGAATTTAAAAGAAAATTAATGATTGTAGTCAGGTACACAACGAATTTGAGTTTGGACAAGGTCAGCTACAAAAATTACAATTTTACATAACCCACAGCTTATTATGAAATAAAAAAGTCTGAAAAAATAACAAATTATACGTAACAATTTGCTCAAATGCTTTCTTCGGAAATTGAAGTGGCTTTATAATTATCGACAATTACCGATTGTGGACAGTCGATGAGTAACTTTAAAACGACATCAAATGATCTGTGCAAGAAAAAAGAGTATGCACAAAAAGATTTGATTATTTTAACAGATAGGAGTTAATCTGAGTGTTTATTTGTCTTGAATTTAGTCTAATTTAGTTTGCTATGATAATGTTTTAATTGTTATACTTAGGTATCCCATTCTTATGAAGGTATCTCTTTAGTTACCTGTTTATGTAAGAATTTAATAATTGTGCTATCTAGTCGTTCTAGACATAAGGTAACTTATCGTACTGCCGGTTTTTAACAATGAATTATAATTTTTAAAAATGATTGTTGCTGAAATATGTTCTCAGAGGAAGTCAGACGACATTTTGGTGCACTAATAATAGACAAACTATTAACATAGCAGCTGCAGAGAATACCTGATATGCATAAACAAAGAAATTCAAATTGTTCATTTAACAATTTTGTGTACGATTATATTCCTCTCAAAGCTAATTGAAGGGGAAAAGAACAATATTTTATGTACGATACAATTTTCCTTCTCAAGCAGGCGCAAGAAAAGATCGTGAAAAGGAACATCAAGAGATACTGGATTTTCGTGGATTTGGAAAATATATGCTGGTGAGAGAGCTGAATGGAAAAGGAGAACCCATGTGGCTGACCCCTCTTTCAGAGAGGGACTAACAGCCAGAAGGATTCATTCATACATACATACATAGATACATACATACATAGATACATAGATACATACATACATACATACATACATACTATGTTTGTGATCAAAACAGTCATCTTTTATAGCTAAGGTTGACGAGTGACTGAAGGAGGGACTGCACGGACTTCACTCTTGTTCTTTTAGACTTTAATGCATATGTATGTATTTCATAGAAAGAGTATTGGCAAAAGGTCAACGTCTGGACTCTGCAACCGCGGTGTCTCCTTGGTCTTCGTACTTTACTCCAACTGCATCGGCACTAAATAACCTGTTTGTGTTGTTGTGCCATAAAACATGATACCAAATCCCCTGTGTATCATATAAAATCATATATATTTGAATCAAAGTGGAAGATACGAATAAAGTTCATGTCCTTATTAACTGATTCTTCCAATATCACTCTTTAGAAAACATTCATTTCTTTAAGAATTCATACATAAATTTAAAACAATGTCATATTTCTATGGCTCCTTTGAATTTTATATTTACGTATTTTTAAGAGATGATAAACGACTGTCCAATACAAGTATGAAGCTTCAACTGAGTTTATTGTAACTCACGATGGCAGAGAGTCAGTTTACACATGTCGAAAATCCTTCAGGACATTGCGATAGCTACTATTGTTCCAATTTTTCCATCATCATTTTTACTCAGAAGTTTGTCGCGTAGTATGTATCACTCACTTCTAAATCAATATATTGGGTGGAGGGAAAATCACAACTTCTGCCCATCAGTATATTCTCCACAAAGACACTGATAGAAATCTGTTGGGATCTCATTTATGTCTGAATGTTTGGGATCTTTGATACTTATTATTCCAAAAAACACAGAGGCAGCCGGCAAGGGCTGGCCCCGTCTGGTATATAGCCAGTAACATTTATATTTTGAGCCCGACGTTCTTCCAACAATCGGAACATCGCTCATTCACATGCGTCAAATCATGAAATAACCTAAGATGCTGAAATAACACATAAATTGTATATGCTTGGTGATTCGCCTCTGGCGGAATGCACCACATATGTTGCGAGAACAAGGCCGATAATGTTCCAAACTGTGACATTGTCTCCTTCTGCCGCCAATTTTCCATTTGTATTAAATGAATTTAATTAAAGTAGCTCCGAATATAGTTCTCAACGGCGGCAAAGTACATCCTTGGTTTCTTTCTTTATTCTACCGGAAAGTCCGATCTTGTTCCGATTGGCACTGCTAACTGAGCTAATGAGAGTTCACTTTGTAGAATTGCTTCCATTTTTGGTAACCTTGGTACATGGTACACATACTACATATCAAAAAGTGAAAATACTATTATTATGTATATTTATTTGTGTTGTTTGTTGTCTTTTCTCAATGCTTATATGTTATGTATATCTGTATTTTTTAACTGATCTTTGCCCAGAATCAAGAAATGGTGTACTTGACCAGTGATATTTATTTTTAAGCAACATAATACATAGCTAATATTTCTCTGTGAATATAGATTAAATATTCAAATCATTATTAATGGACGTAAACATGTTTACTTCTCTCTGAATGTAGGATATTAGTTGTTTACTTGGAAATTCCTAAACTTTTTGACAACTTTGAATGTTTGAGAGAGGAGACAGACTTACATGCTGGCTCTAGCATTGTGTCTTAACTATAATTCCAAGTTAATGTTTTAGTCCAATAATATTATTGAGCACTTTGTAATTCCAGTTAACAATAATTTGAATAAATAAATCCACCCAAATTAAAGACTGAACACAACAATATATGTTATTCCGCTTCGGATGTTAAGGCAAACCTTAGTAATTTTTCAAGTAAACAAAACAATACAGATCCTTGCAGAAAGATAAACTTCACATAAAAGTAGATATAGAAAATAATAATATTTCGTTTATCCAACATCAATATGTATAAAATAATCTCGTACAAATAAAAACCATTTCAAATCATATCATTTCCAAAACAAACAACAAAAAAAAAAAAAAAAAAAAAAAAAAAAAAAAAGAAATAAAATAAAGTTCGTAACAATAGCAGCAAGATGTCAATGAAAATGTATTAGTTATCAAATTTAGGACTATCCTCTCGCTCACATGGAACAGGATCCTAAGAAGCTGTTGAATTGGAGTTCGCTATGAAAGGCTATCAGCCGTTCATGTTGTACCGCCACGTTGTCTCATACAGGGAAATTATTCGATGGATAGTATATCATCTTTCGAACAAATGCATGCACGATTAGGATGGATATCGTAGTATCATAACTGCATGTATTCACTTGTAAATCTAGCCAATCTGTAAAAACCAAAAATCCTGATCAGCCCCTGCATATCATGGCTTATGCTGTTTGCTCTACTGATTACTGCTAACACACTGCACAGATCCATATCTGCCAGAGCATTATGCGATGACAGATCTGGGTCTGTACAGTTTGCAGTTGCACCTGTCTTATAAGCGAGGACAGATGGTGTTTTGATCTATTACGTTGTGAGAGGCACTGTGTATTGTCTAAGTTTGATTCTTTTTACCATTAATGGCATGTGGTTATATTGTTAAAATTCCTCGATGTCATGTGTTTAGCTGGCAGTGTGAACAGATAACCAGTTACGAGCATGCAAGTTTAATTGGGTGTGTCAAAATAGACGATGTACCCTGGACACAAAGCGAAAGTTTAAACGTGTGTTATGTATATGTAATTTAATTACTAGTTTGTTAGTTTTAAATTTTTTTAATTTATTTTATTTCATTACATGTTATTGTAATGATAATTTTGTCTACTGGATTTGATTCGTTTTTAGAAATTCAATTCAGTTCTGTTTGACCTGATAAACAGCCAGTAGTTTGAAACATTGTATCTTCTGCTGACCTAGATTTAGAACCAGTGTCAGCTTTGGAGTAAACAACTTTTTTATTATTCATTTCTAGAGTAAAAATCATTGATTTTAGCTTAGGCTATACTAGAGTACGTAATTTTAGGCATGTAATGTTTCTACGTTGTACTGGGAAAATGATCACATGACCCTCATCCGGGAATCTGTCTTGCGTCTTAATTTACTGTATAGTAGTTTTCTTGAGATAAAATAGCCAGTTGTGCTTTAAACCTTCGAAGCTCAAAGGTGTTTTGTTTTGACCAGTTTGAGTTGAATATTTTATTTTATTCAATTTCAAGTAATTTATTTTCCCTGGAAAATACTAGTGTTCATCAGAATTCTTGGATAAAGACATTTATTGAAAATTTATTCAGAAATTCTAAACTGGAATATTATTTCTTTGCGACTCAACAAAGAACTGTTGACACATCAGGACAAAGCAGACCATCGAAGACGTCATCGCCTTCCATCTTGGAATTTCATCGGGATTCGAACTGTGATTCACATAGGACTTTTTATTGATAGGACTTATATTTTTTAATTCTTGGATTAATTTTTGGATTTGATTCATAAACCGTAAGTCCTTTTTCTCATTTTTACCTTGTTTTTTCTAGGGAAATAAATTATTTGTTAAATTTTACAAAGCTGTTGGCTTCACTCTTTTTATGTTACTTCTGTATGAGCCTAGACATGTAACACGTGTATGAAGATATTTTAGGGGAAACTGATGAGATATAAATCATTCACATATAAACTTCTAGAACGTTGCAGTTTCAAGGCTGCTATTCCGCTCTTGGCATGTTTCGAAAGAAAATGATCATGTCAAAATTGAGTTACATTTAGAAACGCTTGATACGGGATGAAATACGTCCCCTTGAAATGTGAAATCAATTTTTCCTTGCCTGGTGGAAAACAAGTGAAGACTGAAAACAAATATCGTGTACTGTTCGTATTTAGAATAGATGACTATGTAACAAACGTTGTGTTCTCATCGTAAAGTACTAATATTCGGGTACAGCAGGTCGTATGCACGTCGTTTTAGTACCAATATTCGGGTATGTCTGGTAGTATGTTAATCGTGAAGTACCAGTATTCGGTTACGTCAGGTCGAATATTTATGATGTTTGTAAAAACGACCACTTCGGAATTTGATGCTCTATGATAGCATTCTTTTGAATCTTCCCAAAAGGAATATCTTAATAGTCTGTGTATAAATTACAGAGTGGTTTAATATCCAAGTACGTACTGAAAGACATAAAGGGTTTTCCAACAGGCTATATTTTAAATCAATACACTTATCTGTGTGAACTAATGTACCTTTGCGTTGTTCCATAAAGAGACCATTTGTACACGTCTAGTCTGGGGTCTTTGGCAAATTATTTGGAAAAGGTAATATTTAATAACATTTAAGGGCCTTCAATAACAGCAAAACCTTATTTAGAATTATTTGTTATGATTCTAGTTATTCAGACTGGTATTTAGCGTCTATGAAATATTTTATCATTGACCTTTTGCAATGAATAACAATCGATTCTTCGAATCGTTGAATCTTTTATTTGAGCAGTTGAGGACATACATGATCGTTGTACCGGCGCTAAGTGGAGCCCGTACAACGGTATTCTCGACGGTGCTCTAAATTAACGTCCTTAAATCCTAAAATACTAAACGGTTAACCCCAATCCAGGACACTTGGGAAAATAGTATTTTGTAGAAAGATAGCAGGTATTCTCGTATCTTTCAAAATGAGGTAGTGTAACGTATCAGTCGAGAGAAATTTATATCGCCACGCTGACAATAACAATTTTATTGCCACGGCAACAATACTATTTTTATCGCCACAGTGACAGTACCAATAATTTATCACCGCACAGACAACACCAATTTTATCGCCAAACGTAAGTATGCCCAGATATGGAAATATGTTTAACGAACATAGATAATGGAAGATACACTTAATCAAAGGGGAAGGAAAGGTGTTATGAAATATTTACATAACACCTTTCTTTCCCAATTAGTAGTATATATAGTGAGGCATATATATATATATATATATATATAAGTAAGGCAGCAGCAGTTATGTTATGTTATATATATATATATATATATATATATATATATCATTAAAATGTTATATAGACCGCCAGGTCGGCTTCACGCGGGGAGATGTACTTTCTTTCCCCTGACAAGACAATCGATTCTCATCCGGAATCATTCATATTGCATCGTGGTGTATTAAAGGGCCTCATGGCAGTTTATGGACCAGTAAATCACCCACTCAATATACCTTTTTGGAGCTGACTGACTGATCCATAAAATGCCACAAGCCACTCAGCGTCATGCAATGTTGTATGTGTGTGTGTGTGTGTGTGTGTGTGTGTGTCTGTGTGTGTGTGTGTGTGTGTGTGAAGATACAAAGAAAACGAGTTAAAAGATTTAACCCGAGACATCTTTAATTCATGTTGTAAATCAGGTTCGCTTTTGGCTCTAATTTTGTTCAGTAAATAACATTAAATTTGTTTGTCACTAATTTTACACAAACAGCTCTAAATGAATGGACAGCAATGGGTCATTAAACAACATAAATAATCTTGTCAATTACGACAATATGAGAATCCCATGACATTTATAGACATTTATGTTTTACTTGACATCTCTCATAAAGCTATAATCACACTCATACTTCCATCCTGAATGTCAAGGACCGTGGATCCTAACAGTCAATTAATGCAGTCACTTATATAGAGCTTTTAGACCCTTCTGTATCTCGATTCATAGAATTAATTGTCACTGTCAAATCAACTCAGCGCTTCAGCAAACCCGTGACGAACCATTTTCCGTCTTTCTGTGATGAAGAAAAGTCGCCAGGTATTTAAAAATATATCGAGTAATTTTAGTTAGAATTTAATTAAAGTTCGTCATGGTAATCACAGGGCTTGATGGAGATATGGAGCCATATTGAAAGTGGATAATTAGAAAGTCTAATAGCGATGAATTGACATAGATAAAAACTCTAGATTTCTCTCACTCTTTCAAAAAGAAACATGTTTTGATAAATAGTATTCACTTGTGAACGACACTCCTTGATAACTACAGGTGTGATTCTAGCATACAAGATTTCACGAGATGATAGGTCACTTAATGTGTTCAGCTTCGTTTGAATGACAAGAGGGTTATGTAGTACAGATCTGATAAAATCGCACCAACCTGTCATCGTATGATTTTCTGTATCATATTCCATTATCTTCTTCTTCTTTTGATGGTCTTATGATAAGCGCCATATACCGGAGGATTTATAGTTTGATGCAAAGTGACTCTTTCTTCATGCTTACAAAAAGTGATATGTCCAAATTGAAAGAAAGGCCATCTTATGCCCATCCACTACTCTTTCCTGAATCATAAGATATACCTTATACGATTGCTTTACTTTGGGAAAATCCACCACCCACAGTCAAACTTATAAATAACGATTATACTAAGAACCTGACGTGTGTATATCTCAACGAAACGTATTTTCCTGATATTTATTACTTACGTGTATTTTATAGTTTTAAATTTTATTTTATACGATAAAAGTACACTGGTAGAACAGAAGGTTGTGTTTGATATTATGTTTATTGGATTTTGGTGATTACGATTTAATATGAATTTCATTACAACCTCTGCGTGAATAAACGTAATGTTTCCATTGTTTTTTGTTTTCTATTTTGTCTTTTTGGGGGGTTTTTTTTGTTTTGTTTTGTTTTGTTTTGTTTTGTTTTTTTTGTGTTTTTATTTAGGTTTCTTTTATTCTTAAACAAAGTAGCGAACAGAGGAAAACGGTACGTTTGCCTCGAGCAATATGGATAGTTTATATTTAATACCTCTAGTAATAGGGACATTTTCTATATAATGCCTCAGAAATAGGACAGTTTCTATATAATGTATGCACATCACCATATATGAGTAATTATAAACATCAAATAAAAACAAACCATTTTTGCGGTTTTCTAAATTTTTTTTTTTTTTTTTTACAGATTTGCAGATGAAAATATTCGAGTTTTAATAGCCTTTGACCTAAACGTTCTTGTATGCAGTCGGGTTTAAATTAAATTGCCCAATAAGTGTTAGCACTTGGAACTGTTTTGTTATAAAAAGCAATAGAAAACAAATCTGCACGTGATCAAATAGGATGTGATCTTTCCTGTTAGGCTCTGCGTAGACAAATCATTTAAAATATTTTGCACTTTCAATTCGAACAGGATTGGTATTTAACATTATCGACCGCTCCGGTGGCCTAGTGGTTAGAGCGTCCGCCTCGGATGCGGGAGGTCGTGGGTTCGATCCCCGGCCGAGTCATACCAAAGACTTACAAAAATGATACTAACAGCTGCCTCGCTTGGCGCTCAGCATTAAGAGGTTAGTGTTAGGACTGGTCGTCCTGGTGTCAGGATAATGTGCCTGCGGCATGATGCCCCAGTGCTAGACATCACTATATACTGCCACACTGCAGACTTCGTAGCGATATGACTGAAGAATTGTTAAAGCTACGTTAAAAATCCAAATCTCTCTCTCTCTCTCTCTCTCTCTCTCTCTGTCTCACACACACACACACACATACACACACACACACACATTCAACATTATCTAATTTATCTAGAGATACATTGTATGCAAAATTGGTATTCAATATTCTCCGATTTATCTAACGATACATTGTATACAAATGTCGCTTTTTAAGCCCTACTTAGTATCAATCTATCGAATTAAAATAACACTCTCTATTAAAAGGGTGTCTTCACATCCCTGGTATCCACCTGTAGAAATAGAATTACACTGTCACATCCTTGGTATCGACCTGTAGAAATGGTGCCACACTGTATGTAGAAAGGGTGTCTAAACATTTTTAGTATGAGTGTATCTGCATTATGAAATATTCCATTCCGGATCTGACTCCATTTGAACTTTAGTCATTATCTTTTATTGGTTTTTATTTTCTTTTGTAATTAAATCCTTGCTCTTAAATTTTTGTTTTCACTCAAAACATTTTAAAGCTTGTAAGTTCAATAAAGCAGTTCTCCGCATTTCTATTTTTAGAAACGGTGTCCATTACATCATTTATGCATGAAATATACCCTGCATTAACGGATGTCGCCTATTTTAGATGAAACTTTGAAGACATCAACATCTAGCGTTAAATTTCCAATCGGGAAACATGTTTTTTGTTTGTTTGTTTTTTGTTTTTTTTTTATCTTGAAATGAAATCTTTGCGATGGTGACTTTGATGATCGCTAACGCCAACATACGCATCGTTTCGAAACTGACATTGGAAGTCGGACAAACCCTATTTCTCTTTGTCAACATTATTTCAAACATTTTAAATTTTCAAACTTAACTATTCCTATCTCAAGGCCAAGACTATAATATCCGTTTCCGCTCGAAGTAATAAATGTTCGTATTACTAGTTCATTGCCATCTAATTGCTGGTGACTTAGACGTTTGTTCATCGTAGAGGTACATCACTCACTTCAATTTTTCACGGGTAAATCAGTCTTATGCATGCACGTGTCAGCTGCTTCACACTGGTCATCTTCATATACTTAGAGCTTTATGTTCAGTTCCACCCTTTTTAAAATAGACTGTGCTAGTATCCCCGCATTCACTGAGTCTAAACAGTATTGATCACCAAGAGGTATGTCAGGTTCCCCAACAATAGCGCGGAATTAACAGTACGAAAGCCTATCAGTTCTAGTGGAAATGGATACCATAATCTTAGCACTGGAATAGGAAGGTTACTCTGAACATTTAAAATATATTTGAAGTAACTTAATCATGTTCATAAAATTTTCAGAAGAGTGTGTACTTTTTATTTAGACAGATTTAGAAAGGGGTGCAAGCTGCAGATAGCCCCGGAGTAAACTGTGGGCAGTTTTCTTTACAGAGTTTTCATGTGCAGGATTGTGTTTGTTATTTCATACCACAGTAACACAAGTTGGTTATCTGTCTTTGTTATTTTATAACACAGTAAAACACATAGGTTATTTAGTGCCGAGGCAAGTGTAGTATAAACTAGTGTCTTGGAAAAGGGCACGCCACGGTTGCTGATTCAGGCTGATCTGATAGTAGGATTCGAACAAACACCCTTTCCTCTCGTGATCCGATATGCTAGCCACTGATCCACTATGGCTCCTTTTCATACAGAGGATATAACTGTATTTAATGAAAAGTAAATATTGTATGTCACGAGAACTAATTATTGTATGTCATGAGAA
The DNA here is from genome assembly GCA_016617855.1 of Megalonaias nervosa. Classification (NCBI taxonomy): domain Eukaryota; kingdom Metazoa; phylum Mollusca; class Bivalvia; order Unionida; family Unionidae; genus Megalonaias; species Megalonaias nervosa. The sequence goes on along the minus strand of JAECUM010009628.1, from coordinate 49,337 downwards.
CTAATTATTGTATGTCATGAGAACTAAGTATTGTATGTCACGAGAACTAATTATTGTATGTCAAGAGAACTAATTATTGTATGTCATGAGAACTAAGTATTGTACATCATGAGAATCAATTATCGTATGTCACGAGAACTAATTATTGTGTGTCATGAGAACTAATTATTGTATGTCATGAGAACTAATAATTGTATGTCATGAGAACTAAGTATTGTACGTCATGAGAATCAATTATTGTATGTCATGAGAACTAATTATTTTATGTCATGAGAACTAATCATTGTATGTCATGAGAACTAAGTATTTTACGTCATGAGAATCAGTTATTGTATGTCATTAGAATTAATTATTGCATGTCATGAGAACTAATTATTGTATGTCAAGAGAACTAATTATTGTATGTCATGAGAACTAAGTATTATACGTCATGAGAATCAATTATTGTATGTCATGAGAACTAATTATTGTATGTCTTGAGAATTAATTATTGTATGTCATGAGAACTAATTATTGCATGTATTGTATGTCATGAGAATTAATTATTCTATGTCATGAGAACTAATTATTTTATGTCATGAGAATCAATTATCGTATGTCATGGGAACTAATTATTGTATGTCATGAGAATCAATCATCGTATGTTATGAGAACTAATTATTATATGTCATGAGAACTAATTATTGTATGTCATGAGAATTAATTATTGTATGTCATGAGAACTAATTATTACATGTATTGTATGTCATGAGAATTAATTATTATATGTAATGAGAATCAATTATCGTATGTTATGGGAACTAATTATTGTATGTCATGAGAACTAATTATTGTATGTCATGAGACTTAAGTATTGTATGTCATGAGAACTAATTAGTGTATGTCATGAGAACTAATTATTGTATGTCATGAGAACTATTTATTGTATGTCATGAGAATCAATTATTGTATTTCATGAAAACTACATATCGTATGAAAACTACATATCGTATTTCATGAAAACTACATATCGTATTTCAAGAGAACTAAATGTTGTATTTCTTGAAAACTAACTAATATATTTCATGAAAACCAAATATTGTATTTCATGAAAACTAAATGTTGTATTTATGGAAGATAACAAGTAAACGCATCTTCTCCCTACTGTTTGAAAATAATTTAGAATTTGATCTGATGATGAAATGAAAACTTTACTGTCTACTTCCTATCTATTTTTCTATTATATTTCAAAAATGTGTATTCCCATGCTCTTTTAAAAGCATTTAATTTATATTTTTTGTCTAGATAATTAGTTTCCAAATCTGTCAATTTATTTGCCATTTGTATATGTTCAGGGGATGTAAGGCCTACTGGTGATATAGTTCCTTCCCAGTTGTAATGTACTGTAAAATTTATTAGCAATCTGCTACATAAACTAATTGCTGAATATTAGTAAAGTATACATGCAAAATGAACGGTACAGAAAACTAGCTGACATTGTAAAAATACTTGCCATATACTGGTGACCAGATTGGCAAGTTCTACAATACATGATACAGCTAAATTAAAGTGACTGCTTCATTAAATATAACTGGTTTATAGTGATGTTGATACTTCTGTAGAAAACATTGAAACCTAAAATTTGCAAGAGAAACTTGGCGTCTGTTAAAATGTAACAAATTTAAATTTTCAGTTGGCATTGTTTAACTACGATCACGAAACTGCACGTGTAGTAACTCAATGTTTTCACCTCTGTGATATCCCCTTTTAATATTGATAGCTACCATGCCTGGACGTGTTGAAATCAATCAATACACTGGATGATTCCGTCCCGTATAATTAATTTTACTTTGGGTTTTACCTGAAGCTGCTGTTTAGAAAACAATTGAAGGAGATGCATGAATAACGGGTACCATAATGTATCTGGTTTTTGTTGTGTTATCAGTTTTAACTGTATGTCTTTCGTCAATCTGATTAAAATAGATCTCCTCTCTCCATCGTGATGATCTGACGACGACCGCTTTGGGGTCATGTTCTGGTGACCTTTGAATTCGCCAATGGAAATGCAGCTTTCAAAAATCTGAAAGTGAATGAAATCGTTTGGTACTCGTTCATGCTCTTCATCCACACAACTCAGTCTCCAAACACGAATATATAAGACTTCATCTGATTGACTGATATAATTAGCGCTTATGGTAATAACATAGGTTACCAGAACATGACCCTTAAGCGGTCGCTATCAGATCTTCATATATAACAGCGGAGATCTGAATTTAATCAGTTTGTGTCTTTCATATTCGAGTATCCGCCTATAATCGGTACTCGTTTATAAGTCAAGTCCAACTGCAAACAACTATACCCAGATCTGCCGTCTCATTATGCGCCGGCAGATAAGAGTCTGTGTTGTCTTTTCAACTGATTACTCCTAACGAACTGCATACGCCCAGATCTGCCGGCGCAGTATGTCAAAGTCTGTACAATTTGCAGTTGGATTCGATTTATAAGCGAGTACAGACGATACATTATCTTGACCGTATGTACTTTTGATAGAAAAAGACCATTTCAAACGGTAATTCCACGATCAGTTGAAGTGAAGCCTATTTGAAACTTGACAATAGGAAGAGTTTAATAATCTGTGTATAAATCAAGATTAGAAAAGATTTTGCTGAAGTCTATCGACAATGCACACATTGTGTTGTATAGATAAAGCTTGACATTCCATTCTTACTATGTTATTCAATGTGCCAAAATGTGTTTCTTCGTGGGGGCCACTCACCAAAATATTGAATGCATTTGATTTGTTTATGCAATAAATTAACGGAAAATGATGAGATGCTTTTGAAGAACACTTAAAGGAAAATGGTGTAAAACTATTGGGGCTATTCCAGCTGATCTAAGATACGCCCAGGCGTCTATGAATTGGCTGTATATAATCGAACCTAACAATGATCTCACTTCGTTAATAACTCACCCTAGTGATCTTCGGCTAGGATTGGTGTCTTAAAACTTATACTATATGAAAAATGCTTAAAGCTTTCATTAGTATTATTTAATTGATTATATTAATAACTTTGAGTAAATAGTGTCTTAAGTATACAGAACAGAAAAATATTCAACTATCGAAGTTTGCTGCTTTGTCTCTTTTCCATCCACGATGCCATTTGTTATTGTTTTTCCACCCACGATGCCATGCGTGATTCTTTTTCCATCTTCGATATCTTGTGTTATTGTTTTTCCACCCACAATGCCACGTGCGATTGTTTTTCCATCTTCGATGCCATGTGTGACTGTTTTTCTATCCTCGATGTCATGTGTTATTGTATTTCCACCCACAATGCCACACGTGATTGTTTATCCATTCTCGATGCCATGTGTGATTGTTTTTCCATCCACGATGTCATGTGTTGTTGTTTTTCCACCCATGATGCCATGTGTTATTGTTTTTTTTTCATATATACTGCAATACGTATAATCTGATTAAAATAAGGTTGATTGTGTGATTAATAAACATAAGTCAAATCAGATTGGAAATTTAGATTAATAGATAATACTTCGTTTTTTACAATTGGATTCAGACCTCCTTTTCCTTCATACTTACTCTGGTGGGTTTTTTTCTGATGGAATAAAATTTAAACACAAGTAAGTGGACGCATTTTCAAGTTCTGTTGACATTATTTTCAGTTGTTAAAATGCGACAGTAGCCGAGAAATGCCGAAGTTGGTTAAAGTACGAGTTAGTTTCTTTAATGAAAGGAAGAAAAGATACTTATGTTTAAAAAAGCTATTAGATATCTTCATGTCGTTAAAGAAACGCATCCCTATTTCAACCTACTTCTGTATTTTCCGGCTGCCATTGCATTTCAACGACATGAAATGTGTTTTCTGTAACAGGTTTAAGTCTCAGCCGGTTGAAACTATTGGCCAAGGTGTTTGGAAAAAAAAAAATAAAACATGGCCTCTGAAACAAGAAAACCAGCTATACATATGCGACTTTAGTTTATTATTTGGTTCGCTACGCTTCACAAAACATATTTCATATCAAACTTAGAGGCAAATGATAACTTGAATCACTCGTAGTTTTTAAGATGGCGAAGTGTGATTTGAAAGCAAGTTCCTTGTTACTATTGGCAATGTTTCACGAAAAACGAAAATGATGAAGCTCACAAAAAGCAATAAAACAGTAGCTATTTATTCCCCTCCCCCCGGCAGCTTGTGCCCCCCCCCCTTTTAACAATTTAGAAAATATAAATCAGTGAATCAAATGAGTAAGTTTCTTGCAATTTTTATATCATTGATACATTTCGTTTTTAAAATTGGCAGAGGGAGAGGCGCAAACTATTGTAATTACATGGGTGCTTTAATGGTAATTGATCCGCCTATTGCATGTGTGCATACATTTCTTCACTTATTCGATGCTTGTCTTTCATGCCTACAATATGTCGACCTTACGCCATGGAACGAATCCAGTTTTTGGAGCTTAATGTGTTGGTTATTGGTTTGTGTTAATATATGCAAGTCAATCATGAAGACAAATATATGCAAGTAAATCATGCGACTTAGAAAGCGTCGCCCTTACTGGGCAAGTGTTCGTTGTACTTAGTGTTCGTTAAGATAGGTTTAACCTGGATATATCAATCAATCCGACTTGACTGCACTTATCATGCTGACAGTGGAACTGATAAATATATGATAAAACTATTGGCAACATAGATATGCAAGTAAAATGACTGTCATAGTAAAAGGAAATGAAGTTATAGCTATAATTAAACTCAGCATTGGGATACTGTGTAGGCAGAAAACTGCAAACCAATTCAATATAAAGATATGTATATTGTGTACGAATAAAATCACAGACTGAGCCAATAGAAACATTTGTACATTGTGTCGAGAGTAGTCAACAACAGACTGAGTCAATAGAAACATTTGTATATTGTATCGAGAGTAGTCAACCACAGACTGAGCCAATATAAACATTTGTATATTGCGTCGAAAGTCAACCACTGACTGAGTCAATAAAAACATTTGTATATAGTGTCGAGAGTAGTCAACCACAGTCTGAGTCAATAGAAACATTTGTATATTGTGTCGAGAGTAGTCAACCACAGACTGAGTCAACAGAAGCATTTGTAATTACGTCGAAAGTCAACCACTGACTGAGCCAATAAAAACATTTGTATATTGTGTCGAGAGTCAACCACTGCCTGAGCCAATAGACACATTTGTATATTGTGTCGAGAGTAGTCAACCACAGACTGAACCAGTAGAAACATTTGTATATTGTGTCGAGAGTAGTCAACCACAGACTGAGCCAATAGACATATCTATATATTGTGTCGAGAGTCAACCACAGACGAAGTCAATATAATATTTTGTATATCGTTTCGAGAGATAACTACAGACTGAGTCAATAGAATAATTTGTAAATTGTTTCGAGAGATAACTACAGACTGAGTCAGTAGAATAATTTGTATATTGTGTCGGGAGATAACCACAGAATAAGACAATAGAAACATTTGTATATTGCTATGTGCACTTAATTTGTATCGTATGTTGGCTTTTCTCAGTGACCAAGTTAATGGTGTACTACACAAGTAACATTTATTTTGTAAACAACATAATACAAAGCTAATATTTATCTGTGAGTACAGATTCAATATTCAGATCATTATTAATTGTAAACATGTTTGCTTCAGTTTGAGTTAAAAATACTGTCGTATTTCTGACTTTAGAAAGTTCCAACAAGGAAATTTCCCGTTTAGTTGAAGAGTATTTCCAGAAAATAATAATTACGACCTATGTCAGGCGGAGGGATATATAAAGTTGTTTACATTAGGATTATGCATTCTTGCCTTAACATCCTTAGCAAAATCAATCTTACTGTTGTGTTCAATAGTTAATTTGGGTGGATTTATTTATTCAAATTATTATTCACTGGAATTAAAAAGTGCTCAATAATATCGTTGGATTAAAACATTAATTTGGAATTATATTGAATTCAGTCAAGAGCATTTTGGATTATATTATACTGATATATCAAAACACTGTTAACACATCGTTGCATTCTATACCATTGGCACATTAGCTACTTCGAGACTACGGGCAAATCAACACATTTAATATTTAAATTTATTTCAAATATCACTGGAATTCGATTGAAACTTTATAATTTTGACTTATGATACAACTTTTAGGACTATTTGGGATTGAATTCAAAATACTGTAAGTCCAAATCGAACTTAAATAGTATTGATGCATGAAACTGAAGAATTTAATCCAAAAGAAGTCCTCATGGTCATTGTTGTCAAAACGAAGTTTCAAGGCGTTGGACAAATAACCCTTAATAATAATAATAATAATAATAATAATAATAATAAACACTATCCGCCTTTTCATGAGTTCGCCTTACAACACACTTTGAGGACAATGTTTTATATTCAAGAATATGGGACCATCATGTTGATTTGCATCCCAGTATTTAGGACCATCGGGTTAATTTACATTCCAGTTTTTGTGACCTTCAGGTTGATTTACATTCCAGTATCTGGGACTATCGGGTTGAATTACATTCCAGTATTTAGGACCATCAGGTTGATTAATTCTGAAAATGTCATTTAACTTATTGATTCCATTATCGATAGAGCTGATAGTCTGTTTGGACTCGACAGTTGTATGAGTTGTCTGATCTTATTAGAAATCGTAATTGATGTAATGTGATAATCTCATTAGAAATCACAATTTAAGTATTATAATGATCTTTATAGAAATTACAATCCAAGTAGTTAAATGGTCTCAGCAGAAATGAGATCCGAAGTAGATTAATAAAACCTGTCGAAATCACACTTGGGGCATTTAATAAATTCCGTAGAAATCACATTTGGGATCGTTTAATAATCTCAGCAGAAATCACAATTGATGCAATAATACCCGTAGAAATTACAATTGGGGTTTTTTAATAATCTTAGTAAAAATAACATTTTGGGTTGTTTAATAATTTCAGTAGAGAACCGCAATCGAGGCAGTTTAATAATCTCTGTAAAGTCACAATCGAGGTAGTTTAATAATCTCTGTAAAATCACAATTGAGGTACTTTAATAACCTCAATAGAAATAACATTCGGCTTCGTTTAATTTTCCTGTCTTTATTCGAAAACAGACATAATATTCTATTTACGTTGTTACGTGTAGGCTCGTACAAATGTAACAAAAGAAAAGAGTGAAGTCAACAAGCTTTGTAAATTTTAACAAAATAATTTATTTCCCTAGAAAACAATGTAAAAATATGAAATAGGACTTTACGGTTTGTGAATATAATCCAAAACTTAATCCTAAAATTGAAAAATATAAGTCCTATCACTAAACAGTTCTAACTGAATCCAGGTTCGAATCTCGATGACGTTCCAATATGGAAGGCGATGACGTCAGATGAGGTCGTTGTACTAATGGCAACAATTCCTCGTTGAAACACAATTTATAATGTTCTGTTTAGAATTCCAGAATAAATTTCCACTGAATGTCTTTGTTCAAGTATTTTCTAAAAAGAAGAAGCACTTGCGTAGTTTTCTAGAGAATAAATTATTAAATCCCCAAAAATAGATGAACTTCAAAACAAACTGGCTTCAACAATAAAACACCTTGAGCTCTGAGGTGTTAAAATTACGACTGAATAAATTTAATACCAACTGGCTGTTTTAAGCCTCGATTTTAGATCCCATGGTGGCTCACGTGATGGATTACCTGACCACTAATTTGAACATCACAATAAAAAAAATGCCATTTAGCACGTAGCTAGAATAGCCCTATCTAAGAATCAGATTCTCACGCTGGAAATGAATTTAAAAATAAAACTGTTTACAACAGAGCTAACACGTCGGCTGAAAATGACCTTGGTAATAGCCAATCATTTTCGCGTAGTGTTTACAAAATCTATGAACCAAAGTGAGCTAAACATAGTGCTTAAGTCATACTTTAACGTCAAAACAAAAGATTGATTTTACGGCGGAAAATATCAGATCCAGTAAAAATAATCATTACAATAAAATATAATGAAACAAAAATAAAATAAACAAAATTTAAAACTACACACAAGCAATTTAATTAAAGAAAACGAAAGATTTATGTAATAAAGGTTTCTTTTTACCACATGTAAATTATACATGAGGTAAAATAAAATTACATAAGAAAACTCTTATGAATTATACAAAGTGTACATGAAATAATATTTCTATCCACGGGAAAGTGCATTTGCAATCAAATTGTCTTTTCCTTTGATGTGCCTGATCTCAAGATTATATTCTTGCAAAAACAAACTCCACCTTAATAATTTTTTGATTTTTACTTTTCATCTTGTTGTTTTGTGATCACTAAACACAACAACCGGAGAAGAAGCTGAGCTAATGTAAACTTCAAAATGCTGTAATGCCAATATTAAAGCCAAACATTCCTTCTCAATTGTTGAGTAATTTCTTTGGTGCTTATTTAATTTCTTAGAGAAATAGCACACTGGGTGATCAACACCATTTCTATCTTCTTGAATCAATACTGTCCCAACCCCAACATCATTTGCATCAACAGATAATTTAAAAGATTGATTGAAATTTGGAGCTATAAGAACCGGAGCACTTTTGAGTATGGCTTTTAATCCATCAAAAGCCTCCCGACATTTTTCAGTCCAAAGAAACTTGTTTTTCTTGCTCAACAAGTTTGTTAGGAGTTCAGCAATATTAGAAAAATTGGAACAAAACTTTCGATAGTATCTGGCCATACCCAAAAATCGCATCAGTTGCTTTTTACTGACAGGCACAGGGAATTCAGGGATAGCCTTGACCTTAGCATCTATAGGTTTAACTTGACCATGTTCCACAATATGTCCTAGAAATGTTACACAAGCACGGCAAAACTCACTTTTAGATAAGTTGATTGTCAAATTTGCATCAGTGAGTCTGTCCAAGAATTTTCGAATCGTGGCTAGATGTTCTTTCCAGGTGTCGTTGTAGATGATGACATCATCAATGTAAGCATCACAATTATCTAGGCCAGAGGTAATCATATTCATCAAGCGTTGAAAAGTACTTGGGAACCCTTTGTCACAAAAACGGCATTACTTTATATTGATAGAGTCCATCTGGAGTCACAAATGCCGAAATTTCCTTTGCCCTTTCCGTTAGTAGAATTTGCCAAAATCCTTTCAGAAGGTCAAATTTGGTGACGTACCTGGCATTTCCAATTTTATCAATACAGTCATCGATTCTTGGTAATGGAAATGAATCTATTTTTGTCACACTGTTCACCTTCCTATAATCAGTGCACATACGGAAAGTTTTATTTGGTTTCGGAACAAGTATACATGGTGAACTCCAATCACTTTTAATGGGCTCTATAAAATCGTTCTCCAGCAAATACTGAATTTCCTTTTTCAAGTATTCCTATTTGAGAGGGTTCATCCTGTATGGGTGTTGTTTCACAGGTTCTGAATCTACAATTTCAACGTCATGAAATATTTTGTTTGTCCTCGTAGGAATATCCGGACACAAGTGCTCATATTGTGCACATATTCGAATAATAACTGTTTAAGTTCATTCCTTTCTTGTTGTTGCAAATGTAAAAGTTTCTGGTCCAGATTTTTCATAATTTTCGAATTCCGAATATTTGTTGCTCCAAGATCAACAGAGTCCGATTGAATTTCTTCACTTAAATCCTCAGTTGGTGGGACAGGTACAACTAAATTAATTACATAATTTACTTGGCTATCTCTTTGAATATACTGTTACTCAATTAATTTATTTAGATCCGAGTACTATTATTATAATTTAACTCATTCATTTTCTTCTTAACTTTGTAAGGGCCGTAAAATCTAATTTGAAGAAAATTTTGAAGAATGAGCAAGAGAGAATGAACTCTAAAAATAGTGTTTAAGTCATACTTTAACGTCAAAACAAAAGGCTGAATTCACGGGGAAAAATATCAAATCCAGTAAAAATAATCATTACAATAAAGTATAATGAAACAAAAATATAAAATAAATTTAAACTAACACACAAGCAATTTAATTACATTTTCGTAACAACGTTGATTTAATAAACTATCACTGAATGTGATAAACAAAAAATATGTCTGTATGTATGTATGTATGTATGTATGTATGTACGTGAAAAAGAAGAGTAAATATTATGTGGATAAAACGAGCAGATATATATATATATATATATATATATATATATATATATATATATATATATATATATATATATATATATATATATATATATATATATATATATATATATATATATATATATATATGTAGTTCGACCTAAATGATTGATGCTGCGAAAACTTTCTGTTCATAGACTTTGTGTGTTGACCTCATTTATCATGGACTCAGTTTTCTGACACTCTGATCACTTCAATCGTATTTCTAATGTTTAAACCAAAATGACTTTTAAATCAGAGGATATGTTGCCGTCTTATGCAGTAGCCCCATTCATTGTAACACTGAATACAGATGGACTGACATTATATCCGAATTCAATTCCGAAATCGTGTGTAACAAAGCAATTTCAATAATTTTCAACTAGTCTGCACATCCGTTATGCAAGTCTTGGTAAATAAACATTAGTCTTGAATCTGATATCATTTTCTGCTCTAGTAATTCTCTGAGAGCTTCTCAATAATTAACTTCAAATCACTGCAATTATCTTTCTAATTGTCCCTATAAAACTCAGAAATACTGGAGTTGTTTACCTAAATTTCGTCTAGTACTTGCGACATTTTCCCAGTAGTTTTGCCGTTATGCATTTGTATATAATGATTTAGAATACAAATGCATGTAATCCTAAAACCATGCAACCTTCAAAGATAGATTAATATTAAGCCACTTGAAATGCGCTACCTGTACAAAGTAACCACGCTTGTGATTGGATCTAAAACCACGGACAAAACTCTCACATTGTCAAATATCTTTTAATATTATGCTGCTTCCCAAACATCGAGTTATGAATCAGCAACAAAAATAGGGGGCGGGGGGAGACAGCTTCAGTACTCCAAGTTATTCAATGTACACGAAGATTCCGTGATGACTGAATGTATATATCGAAAAATTGAAATGTAAATTAAGGAGTGGTGTCTCCAGTTAGGGATCCGCGAGACTACATTATTAATCAGAATATTCTAATTTTTTTAAAAAATATTTTGTATTATAACAAGACAGGGGTGTGCATGCGACTAGTTCATAAGTTCACATCAACAACTTAGAGGGGAGAAACTACAACGACAAACATACTGCCTGAGTTTGTCTTAAAGTCTTTCTTTCTCTCATATTTCGTCTTAAATGTTAAACGTTTGGTGAGTGTCAGCTCATGTTTATAACGTGCGGTGTGTGTGTGTGTGTGTGTGTGTGTGTGTGTGTGTGTGTGTTAAATAAAATAAAAACGATAACCAATGCTGCATTGTGTTGAAAATATGAATCAGTTACACAAAACCAAATGAAAGATCGAATCCTTTTTAAGTTAAATCTGATTTCCTATCAAAATGTTATAGAATTCGACCTGTTTCATCGTTGTCATGACAACATTCCATTAACAGACCTGCATCGGTGATTTGGATCCAATTAACGATTACTTTTTGTCATCGGCTTTATATTCGACGATGTGATTGCTTCATTTAAAGAATGATAACCTGTTGACGATGGTATCGAATTTATGGGCAATTTATTTTATATTGGACGTAATCGTTTTTTAGGGTGTCACGTTGTGTGAGAAAATTTGCTAAATATTCCTGCTTCATGTTATACATGTCTTCTGATAGAATTCGTAAATCAAAGTACTTTGGGTAATGTCAATACATGTTATATAATATTACGACTTTAGACCGATTCTGAAACAAAGAAACTACCTTAGCCATTGCGTTACGGTCAAATTCGCGGTTACTTCAAAGAAAACCTTGCCACCGTGGTGAGAAACTCTGTTTGTTTTGCAATCAACAGTGATGTCACCCGTCGGCTTAGGCTTAGAGACCGGAAACACGACATTATAACACATTAGTGATACTACCCCTGACAGTTTCAAAGAGACTACTGGTATCCAATCAGAACTAAGATAGTCAATGTTTGGAGCGGGTTTCTTACGCAGCCAGACATTATTCTGTTACATTCATTGTGAACGGATCAGTGCATGTTTGGACATTGGCGAGAGCAGATCATAGGGAAGTTGGAGACACTAGACTGCGCTCCAAGTGCCGAAGTTGTGCGCTCGTTAAAAGGGCGGGAAAGGAGTTCTAGGAACTTCGGACGAGATTTGGAACAAAGGCTTCTGCGGTAAAATATCTTCACCCGAATCTGCCTCACTTTCCTAACTAAGTCTCGTAAGATTTATACGTTATTATGGACATTTAATTTAGTAGAACTTTAATCTTCTATGTATAGCTGAATTATCAACATGTCGTAATGGAGCGTATAACAAGTTAGTAATGTTCAAGATTAATGTATGTAGTTGTTAGGGTAAAATCGAAGTGGATGGTGTAATCTGCCACGATGTTGCATCGTGGCGCAGAACTGAATTTAGTGAGTAGTGTTAGAACTTGTACTTGTTTGTATTTGAATATATAGTGTGGATTATGCAGAGTTAGGTACTGTTTGCCTTGTGCACGTATAAATAGGCATTTTTATATTTGTATGTGTCTTTTATAATTTTTAAGGTAGGAAATGCGTAGGAATATTGTTGATGCTGATAATTTAGTATATAGAGAATTAGGGATATGCGTGTATGTATCAGAAGTCGTGATATTATTGTTGTTGTTATAGCCTTTATTGTAGAACAAAGCGTGTATGGAATGCTTAGATGTGAGTGTATGAGTTAACTTAATGATTTAATTGTCATTATGCTGATGAAAGGTCTGTGAGAGTGTATTAATTCTCCTGTGTTTAAACAAGGAGGCAAAATTGTAAGTCGCTTCTAAACCACAGGAAGCTTTCAGGGTGGGATAGTGCGCCACCCGATGATTAGAGAGAGAAGGAGACAAGGAGGGCCAGGAGTAAGAAACAAAGGTTACCAGAAGTACCGACAAGAAGGCCGGGAGAATGGAATCAAGGGTACCGGAAGTACCGACAACGAAAGCCGAGAGAACAGAAACAAGGGTACCGGAAGTACCGACAAAGGAATACAAGGCGGAAGTTACAGATGAGTAACACAGAAGGGACACGGGAAGGAAACATTCTCACCTTTATTTTCCCGTGATGAAATAACTGGCAATTTGGATAGGTCTTTATTGATTGGAAGCGATTGCATTGAAAAATTGTCCTGTATTTGTTGAATGCCGTGATATAGTTTATTAAATTGTTATACCTTTCGCCTTATTATTTTTATATTTTATATACCTAGACCGTCGGATTTGCTGAATGGAGGCTCGGAGCTATTTAACCTTTTAATTGTCCGTCTTTCTCCGGGGTTAGTAATAATTCCGTGATATAGGGCATGGAAAGGTCCCAATAATAAATACCAGCTATGAAACTTACTGCTACTAAAAGTGAATTTCACTGCAGCTAGTTGCGTTCGCGAGTTTATATATATATATATATATATATATATATATATATATATATATATATATATATATATATATATATATATAATATTACTTTTGAAGATGCAATTAGACAGGTTACAAACTCTAAAAATGTCCATTACTTTTTAACAGTACATTGAAATATATTCTTCACCATTTAATATGATTAAGGGGCAAATTGAAATGGTGTACGTGGATGGAGTGGGTTTATTGTAATTAAGGGGTAAATTGAAATTGTGTTCTTGGATGGAGCGTGTTTATTGTAATTAAGGGGTAAATTGAAATTGTGTAAATGGATGGAATGGGTTTATTGTAATTAAGGGGTAAATTGAAATTGTGTTCTTGGATGGAGCGTGTTTATTGTAATTAAGGGGTAAATTGAAATTGTGTACGTGGATGGAGTGGGTTTATTGTAATTAAGGGGTAAATTGAAATTGTGTTCTTGGATGGAGCGTGTTTATTGTAATTAAGGGGTAAATTGAAATTGTGTACGTGGATGGAGTGGGTTTATTGTAATTAAAGGTTAAATTGAAATTGTGTACTTGTGTACTTGGAAGGAGTGGGTTTATTGTAATTAAGGGGTAAATTGAAATTGTGTACGTGGATGGAGTGGGTTTATTGTAATTAAGGGGTAAATTGAAATTGTGTACTTGTGTACTTGGAAGGAGTGGGTTTATTGTAATTAAGGGGTAAATTGAAATGGTGTACTTGGATAGAGTGGGTTTGTCATAATTAAAGGGTAATTGAAATTGTGTAATTGGAAGGTTATACATGGCGGCCAGTATAAATGGTGGAGGAAGAACCATGAAAAACCACAGAAAGAACTACCGACCCACGAGAAGCTACTGGCAAGCTATCTCACATAACCACATTAGCCGAACCCGAGACTCGAACCCACGCAGACAGAGGTGAGATGGCAGCGATCGTAACAATGTGCGCTTTAGACCACTCGGCCACTCGGTCCCAGTAATTGGAAGGAGTGGGTTTTTTGTAATTAAGGGGTAAATTGAAATGGTGTACTTGGATGGAGTGGGTTTGTTATAATTAAGGGGTAAATTGAAATGGTGTATTTAGAGTGGGTTTATTGTAAATAAGGGGTAAAATGAAATTATGTTTTTGGATGGAGTGCTTTTATTGTAATTAAGGGGTAAATTGAAATTGTGTACTTGGATGGAGTGGTTTTGTTGTAATTAATGGGTAAATTGAAATTATGTACTTGGATCGAGTGGGTTTATTGTAATTAAGGGATGAATTAAAATCGTGTACTTGGATCGAGTGGGTTTATTGTAATTAAGGGGTAAATTGAAATTGTGTAATGGATGAAGTAAGTTTATTGCAATTAATGGGTAAATTGAAATTGTGTACTTGGATGGAGTGGTTTTATTGTAATTAAGGGGTAAATTGAAATTGTGTACATGGAAGGAGTGGGTTTATTGTAATTAAGGGGTAAATTAAAATTGTGTACTTCGATTTAGTGGGTTTGTTATAATTAAGGGGTAAATTGAAATTGTGTACTTGGATGGACTGGTTTTATTTAATTAAGGGGTAAATTGAAATGGTGTACTTGTGTTGTGTGGGTTTTGAATTAGTGAAGAGACAAAGAGCAGTTATAAAAATGAAGATGTTTCCACGTTAGCCTCGGGTTTGTTTTGGAACATCATTGCTTCGACTACTGTCATGTATGTGGCCTCCGGCATAATTATAATTTAGTTGTATACGAAGGACTTTTAACACCATTTCACACCGATATTCGTCGACAAGCGGCACGAAATGAAACTTGGTGTAAGCATGCTCTCCCAACTTGTCCAGCACACCGTCTTCTGATTTATCATCGTCTGGAACGAATTCTACAAGCGTTGCATCCACCATGCATACAAGGTCAGTAATCTACAAATACCAAACAACGTTAACAACGCTTCGTCCCAAATATGTGTCCCATGTACCTCTATTGTTTCCAATTTGTTGACTTTGAACGATCCAGCAACCGAAAAAGTTTTGACGACTTGTCATTGGGATTTGACCTAAATAAAGAAGAGATTTAATACTTCACCTTCAGCATTATGATCTTCCGCTGACGGTCTTAGTTCTACTAATAGAATACTAAAAGACCGCCATGTGTCAGCGGGTGTATGTATACGATAAAGATATAATATCCTGGATCATCTGCAACAAGTCTAAATTGGCCCTGGGGATGAAATCCATCAATATTTGCATGTCTTTCAGCAAATATTCCAAAGGTTATAGCTCGTCCACCTCATTTCAGATACCAGTGTGTACCCTGAAACTTATAAAGTTTTCCTGAAAATCTAGTGTTGTCAGCCATAATGCTGATACCAGATAATTGCTCTCTGAATTTTACATCAACGTATTGTTTTCCACAGCCTCACCATCGTCGATTGGCACTTGGATCAGTTGAATTCGGTTTCCGTTCATAATGAGATACCCGTTCATTTTATCACCGGATATTTTAGCTTTTGATTTCGTGTTCGTGTCAAGAAAGTCTTTGATACTAGCAACCGACACGCCAGAGAGCCTGATTCTCTGGTTCTCGGTGATTTCGGCCAGGTTTTTCGCGACGGTTACCTGCAGCATCAAAATAACATCTTTGATGTCCACTTTTTACATGTGCAGTTTTCCGGTTTTGTCTTGAAAAATCACAATTTCGTTTGGGTCGACGCCAACAACAACCCAGTTGCTCAACTCGACCAGATTCGCTTTGGTGGCAAACCCAGTTATATCCACGTGTGCAAGGGGTAGAGTCACTGCACTCGCGTGGCCGTAAATATTAATTGGCATGTTATATAAGTTTAGCGTTATTTATAATTGACATTTTATCTTCAACAACTCGAAATTGACCAGCGTTTGTGGTGTCAGTGAACGGTTTAGTGTATGCGGCGCTCCAACGGTAAGATGTCCACTTACTGAGCTGTCCATGCGAGTTTGCAATTGCAGCGTTGAAAAGTAAAACAGCGGTCGATGAAGCTCCACTTACAGCAAGTGCACTCCTAGAACCCCTGTGCAGATAATTAACCAATTCACGTGGTGGTGCATGCCCGTACGAGTGAAAATACAAAACATGTTTGGGTGTCACCACTTATGCGACCAAATAAGTTCCAGGTCTTATTGACGATACCGATTTCCCATGGGCGGGGAATAATCGGCGCAAGTTCATGCCACATGAAGATGCATAGGGAACGTTTAATTGATTTTATTGTCGTGAGTGAATCACAGTTTATGCACTGATGTGCTGCCATTGTCATAAATGTACAGTCGTCCCGGGTATTCCAAGACCTTTTCTCTTTCGCATCGCTCTGTGTAGTCGAAGATCTTTTTCTTTTATTGCAGATCCCGAGAGGTTCCGCGAGACGCTATGCCTCTCCCAAATGCCTTTTTAAGAACCATCCCAGATGAAGTTCCGAAAGCCCCTAATGCGACCGCTTTTACAGCCGCCAACAACGACGAATCTTCGTAAGAAATTGAAATATTACATCTCTCTTTGCATCACCATCTTAACCGACTTCGATAAATTTAATGTTATTGGGGTGTTCGTGTGTTTAGCCACCTTGAGCTAATCAGGATGCGTGTGGGTTAGCACAAGATGTCATCTCCAGTGGCTTTGTCGGAGAAAGTTTCAGTGTGAATCCACACACAGATCTTATAGTGCTCTTTATTTTCGCCAGCTAGTTGTTACTAAGAAGCATCGTAACTTCTTGGTATGACATTTTATTTGAATCACAAGTTTATGAAAACAATTACGTGGTTTTCCACAGGCGCGTCAATAACCATCATCGGCCATCCGAGCTCTCCAGCAATATAGTCATGTCTGAAGAATCACAGCAAAGCATCTATAATTGGGGACGGGGTGGTTTTAAAAACCGGTACTGGCATTGTTGCCTTTGACCGGAGTACAACCGCCTTTGGTGTGCCAGTGGTAGCCGAGTGACAAATCGTCGTCGGTGATCTCGATACGATTGAACTACGTGCAAACCCATATGTTTCAACCCATCCAAGGCAACGATTTTTATGTTATCAACGATTCTCGTTGCAACTTGCTTTGCTATCGGTGCCGAGCGTGAGACCAGGCTTGCTAGAACCTTTGGGGCTCCTGCGAACAATCCTTGGACACCATCGTCAAACTGCTTTTCTCGGGTCTCAGACGTTCAGGTACGATTTTCATTTTCTTAAATGTCGGCTGGATCTCTAACGTACAGTGTTATCGTCAGAGTCTCTCTGGGGAGATCTAACGTGTTTCCATTCCTGGTCCACAATGGTTAAAACGAAGGTGCGTCAACCGAAGTTTATTGCATGTGCGCACTGGTGTGTTATTCATAACTGACACCCGTGTGCGCATCCGGGAGAAACCTAAAAGTCAATGCTAGAGCCGGGAGCTCTGTAACTGCCACGATGTGCTCGCAGGTCAAATTAAATCGAATTGTGGGGATGATCATGACAATGTCTGGCGTGAAATTGTAATGGTACCTTCTAGTCCTGCATGCATAATTCGTTTGCACAGGGGAATCGCATTGATATATTCGGGCCAACCTAGAACTGCTCTCATCGACGACTGTGTGATGTCAACCGCGTACGGTGCAGATTTAATCGACATGGCAAAACTGTGTGGGCTCATGTACGCGATTAAAATTCTCTTTGCTAGTGATAAGCAAAATCCTTTGTTAGATCTCATCATTCATCGATTCCATATCTTTCGCGCCCGTGAGAAGCTCTACAACGTCCCAGGTCACTTCATCGTCCACCAAGAACACAAACAAGTTACTCGAGTCGAGACCCCCGATCGGATATTATGCACCTTTAATACAAGCGCAACTACACTAGTACAATCTCAAGTGTACGGGATTTCCCCGAGATCAATGGTGTTAAAAAAGCCATTTAGAATTCTGATTTCGCTGACGAGATTGAAATCATCGAAATAATGTTCAGGTTGAATTTTGAACCACACGCTGCAGCATTGATTTCGTGGAACATATGGAGTGATTTAACGAAAAGCGCCTCAGAATTCATCATCGTTGTAGTTTTACATCGTTGATGTCTTCAATGAGTCCATGCAATAACGAGCGGAACGTCTTCGCGTCCATAATGTGATTGGCGCTCAATCGCTGACAAATTGATATGGCCTCATTGATGACTTCTGGTGGGTTGTTGCCCGCGTAAACTGACCCTATATACTATCTGCATATGTAATGTTAGGTGAGATTCTAATGGATTTGAAACAAACCAATAGTGATCAAGATAGTCTCGAACAACTAGACTCACGCAGAACCACGCGAGAGTCTGGTTTAACGAGACTGTATTCAAAGTACCAGGAAACAAACGACAGAAATGTTTCAAAATTAACTGTCTACATCAAATTAGAAACCACTGGTCGTGAAGCTGTATAATGCATCAGACTGACTAAAATAATGTGACAGTTACGGGCATTTTATACTTGTCTTGCTTTAATTTTGTCATTAATTTTAGAGCTAAAATGGGATTCTCCTACGTATAACATCAGTATAATGTTATATTTGTGTTTCAGTTCCAATGTCCGCTTAATTGTCATGCATTTAGATACTGATTGCCTTCGGCATTGTCTTACATTGTAGTGCTTAAAATCGGTATCAAACCATGCTTTAACATTACATATAATTTCCTATCATGGAAAATGTAAAAGTCTGATTTGTGTCCAAATGAAACCTAACCCAAAAGCTTAATATGTGTTTTCACTTCCTTTCTAGCCATTGGGTTTTGGTGGACTCTGTAGTGGTGAGTGGGTTATAAGAAGCAGATACTGAGCAATTTAGAGGGCAATGAATTCATGTCAGTAAATATATATATAGTAAATATATCTACTGAAATCGTGACTTGAAGGATGGGTCGGATCTTGATAAATCCTGAATTTTGAGTCTTTTCTGAATAACGCGCCATGACAAACACAAGTACAAGCTCCGTTCACGAGATTTTATGAAAAGATAGGATACTGTCAATTAATTTCGCACTTCAAATATCAATTTGTTCTTCATTCTCAGTTGTAAAGAATAAATTGTTATCGGGTGTGTATCTAGTAACAACCATAAAAGTAGTACAGTTCTTTAAAATTAATATTGTGTGTCCAATATCATTTAAATCTTTCTAGCTTTATCACGAATGTGCATATCCATTCACACCGAAGGATATTTTTTAATCGGTTATAAAGTGTCTCTGTTGCTATTTACACAGACAATACACGACAGATGAAAAATGAGATCTTCCTTCAGTCGTGTCAAATTCATTGAAAAGGGCCACGTTTTTGCGAGAGATAAATTGGAAACATATTTATGTTTCTCTATTATCTGTACTCCCTGCGGGCTCGGGGATGTAGAATAGGCTCTATGTGTTCTCCCGCATGTCTTAAGAGGTGACAAACTGAGGCAGGAACTGCAGTGGCTCAATGGTTAGCGTGCAGGACTCGCAACCGAAAGTGTGAGAGCTCGAATCCTACCAACAAATCTTTGCAGGTAGGCAACCGTGTGTGTCCTTGGGCGTGACGCTTTACTTTAAATCGTCTGAGCGCTAAGTAACCTATTTGTCCTGCTGTGCCAAAAAATCACCAAATCAAACCAAATTGGTTATGGGTGTATCGCTTTATACCTTTCCACTGCTTGGTTGCCATCTATAAGACTACAACAACCTATAATGCTGGACATTGTCACTCTGTTTTGTCTATCTGTCTGCCTCTATGTGTATATATATATATATATATATATATATATATATATATATATATATATATATATATATATATATATAGTTACGAGTCTATGTTCTTAAAATAAGTAACAGAAATAGTGAAAAGCACCAAGCTTTGTAAAATTCAACAAATAATTTATTTTTCTATAATACAAAGTGGAAATGAAGAAAAACAGAACTTACGGTATTGCGAATTAAATCCCAAAATAATCCTAGAATTATAGACACAAGTCCTAATAATAAAAGTTCTGAATAAACTTCATTGGGAATCCAAAATTAAGTCCAACGCTGAAGGTGCTGATGTGTATGTGGCAGCCTGTATCGTATTGTTGTACAAAGAGCCTATTGCTGAAACACTATAACATAATTCCAGGTTTGAATTCACTACAAATCCCAGTGAATGTCTCTGTCCAAGAATATTATTTGTTATGAGCACTCTGTATTTCCAAAGTAAAAGGCACTGAATTAAATATATATAATTTTAACAAATATATTCCAGCCCAAATGATGTTCTGGACACAACAGTTAAAGCAGGAAAGAATAATCTTTCCAGTAACAAGATGATATAGTCTTCCACTTGACCTCTTCTTGAAAATTCTTAATGTTTACAAAATAAAATGTTAGTAATAATTAGAAAGTCTCTTACTAAAATTATAATATATAACCTGGACTATGTCAGGTACGCCAGGCAAATTGTAGGGGAATCCCAATAACCTAGACCCAGACCCAAATAAACATGTCTACTTCCATTAATAATGATCGTGATAGTAAACCATACACATAAAGAATATTAGTTTTTTACAGAATAAAATTTAAAAACCAATAATTGAGGTTAAGTAGAAAATAAACTTGATTTTTGAGACATACATACATACATACATACATACATACATACATACATACATACATACATACATACATACATGCATACAGACATAAAAGATTACAGTTGGATTTTATTTATTTTATAAGCTTTTATTTCATCATTCAAATATTTGGGGTGGTTTTTTTTTGTTTTTTTTTATATAAAAGAAACTGTAAACGCTCCATGTACATATTATCAAATACTTCCGCAACTCATCGACACGTTACTGCTCTGGACCTGCACACCAAAGCAACAACCTCTTAAATCTCGACGCTTTAACATCAAGATGACACGTATGAGCAACAATTTGTCCCCTTAATTTGAATATTAGCGTCGCAAGTATTTATTATGTACTTGTGCTCGGGGTCAAATTAATGGCAAATCCTTATTGGAACATTTGTTTTCGATTTTCATTTTTATCAGCTGAAGTGTTGCCATTTTCAGGCCTTTGGTGCCAAAATTGTAATTAATATCACTTTTAAGTCATTTCCAGCCACTGAATAGAACCGATAAAACACGAAACATCAACAATTATCCCAGTGTCAAGACTGTTTCTCTTTCTTGGCGGAAATTTATGTCTGTAAATGAACCAGAGATATGACTCAAATTTATTTCGTTAAAATTAAATAAAATTCATAATGTCATGGAATTCGTGGTATTGTGATAATTATTAAAAGTGAAAAACTGACATCGAGATAATAATCTTGAAATCTCCGACTTTATGAAGGAGTCAAATTCTGGTTCAATCTGAAATTGAGTTCGTTATGAAATACTCCCACTGACGGCTTCAGCGAACAAGATCTCATGAGATAATAAATAATTGCCAATGAATTAAGCACTTCATAACTCAGTTTATTAGGCGGTTTTGGTTGCAACCAAATCCAGGTTCAAAAGTACAGATGGGAGAATATCAACAGGCGACAACGAATACATTATTGTTACACATCCAGTTCTATCCTGTCCGAATATAGCCCTACACGAAATGATTTGTTATTTGCTTCACTGACTCATTTTCTCATAGTTATAATGCATGAAAAGACCAAAGACATGTTCATATGATACTCATCCAGCTCTATCAATGCAAGTTACAATTTAACACAAAACCAATGGAGTTAAACCTGTACATTCCGACCATTTAGAAGGAGCGGCAAAACATAAACTGTTGGTCAATCTTGCCTTTCGAAAACGAATATAAACTTGCTATATATGTATTTTACACTTTTCAATGCGCAAACCAAAAGAACCGAAGACTGTATGTATAACTTAGAAGTACTTCATCATTTTACACTCATACAATTTTAAGTTCATATTGATAGATGGTTCCCATTACTATTTCTGCACTGAACAGAAGAAAAACTTTCCAGTTGTATTTCTCTAAAATATTGGATTAACAAATAGGGACCACATGGATCAAATTAAGCTTAAGTTCTACCATAATCCGGCAGAAACTGCCCAATCTGCGGAAATTTCTGAAGTAGACAGAATCTCTTAAAACCAGTTGACCAGAAATCCAGACGTTGCAAAATGTATGGCAAACATACAAAGAAACAAGTGGACAGGAAATAGGTGCGTCTTGTTAACAACGGAAACCAGATTTTGACCTTTAAAAAGCTGTTGAAAAGAGGAAACATTTTGGTAATTGGCAAATTAGTATCCAATTATAAGTTTCTTTAAAACTGAATGCGACGATTCACGCGAGATAATTTGTGTTGGCAAATACTGTTTAAAAAAATAATTGTCTGCCCCAGGATGGTGGTCATAATACATCGGTGACTAGTTGTGTTATACAGAAGGTCAATGATGAGAAACAAAATAAATGTCAGCCAAAGTATGGTGGCCATAATGCATCGATCACTAGTTGTTTTATACGGAAGGTCAGTGAAGAGAAACAAAACAAATGTCTGTCCCAGTATGGTGGCCGTAATACGTCGGTCACTACTTGCGTTATACATAAGGTCATTGAAGAGAAGAAAAAAAAAACAAAGTGTCTGCCCCAGTATGGTGGCCATAATACATCGGTCACTAGTTGTGTTATACGGAAGGTCACTTAAGACAGAACAAAAATATCTGCCCCAATATGGTGGCCATAATACATCTGTCACTAGTTGTGTTACACGGAATGTCACTGAATAGAAACAAAATTGAAAACTTTTAAGGTGCTATAAATATATCAGCCATTGTGGTCATCTGATCGCTGTAAACAGCTGGTTGTAAGGATATGTTAGACTATGTATCAAATAACTCGCAATACTGCCAAACTGCATCAATCAGGATAATGAACATTGAGGAACATCGACGCACGAGCTTTGCACACATGAGCACACTATAGTAAAGGTAAATAAGCCCTTGCCTTTAATTAGATGTAATTTTTCAACGACAGATTCCTTGGGTAGTTTATCCCATTTAACGAACACGCTTGATGAATTGTTTCTAATTCTTCCCACAGAACTTGAAAGTACTGTAAATATTTACCAAGATTCTGTCACGTACTTGCAACATTCTGTCAATACGCCTTTACACGGTTTACATTATTCTCTCGAGTCTAAATGCATCACACAAATATAATGGTGATCGAAAAGCTTCTTATTTAATCCCAGCGTAACGTTATCGTGCTGATTGTACCTACCCTAACCTTAATTTAAAATTCTCATATGAGAAAATGTTATAAATGGTTTCTTCTCCTTCTATACACTATTTTGCAAACAATTGCTTTCAAAGATTCACCCCGACACTGCAAAATTCAAATGACCCGTAGACAAAGTCCTGGTGACACATCGTGCTTTGACTTTGTAATCATTATGGATTGAAGCTCATAGAAATACAAAACCTGTTTAGTAACTGAGATAAGATTTTCTTAAATTTGTTTCGTACAGCAGAAATTCTACTTAAGAGTGTCGTGTAATGAAAGAATTGTTTCATAATTTTCAAGAATGTGCTAACGTAACTGCGGTGTTACTCCTTTTCGTTTGTCTATCTGCTCTTTCGTTAGGTACATGTAGATCAGGTCTTTTTTATATATTATTGCTCAGCGGGTCGTATCTATTTTTATGTGTCTTGAGTTCTGCTACAAAACTTCAAAAAAGCTTGCCCCATTTATCTATATTTCACAATGCATTAATCAATGTTAAGTCATGCATTTGCTAAAATTTCTTGTGCAATTTTCCAGGCGGGTTGTGCAACTTTACGTACGGGTACACTGTTGCGAGTACAGCACCTTTCTGCAAAAATGTGGTACTTCCGTTACATTGACTACGTAGTAAAAATAAGGAGTTGGGAGAGTATTCGTACATTTCAAAAGGAGAAGAGTGGTAAAAAAATATTTAATCTTCGATGTATACAACCAAGGGATCTTCATAGATTTAGCCATGCAACATACATGTTAATATTTGAGAAGACACTTTTTCTTTGGTATATACATGCATGCAGGATTGCATATTTGTGATATAAAATAAGCGAAGATTACGAAAATATGGTAAAAATACACGACAAAATGTCGGAATTAATTCTGCAGGTCAAACTAACATCCTTGTGCGTGAGTGTTTGTGTGTTTGTATATATATATATATATATATATATATATATATATATATATATATATATATATATATATATATATATATATATATCCAATGTAATAAAAATCGTTAACTTCATAAAAATTGCTTCAGTGATCTACTAATGTGGATGTGCCTTTTGATCACCGTTCTGTAACAGACTGATAGCTTACATTGTGTAACGATGATCCATTGACGATAATGTAAAATTTAGACAACATCTTGAGATGTAAGACTTGATCAAAATTTATGGTCCAAAAAGTTTTTAACTCTAAAAATGATGGAAAAACATAGCTCTAAAATGTTACCTCCCTGACATTGTCACAGTTCATTAATCTTTATTTCTTCTATTGGGAGATTTACAACACGAAGAAACTAAAGAAAAACAAGGGTAAAAAGACAAAGAAAAATCAAAGACATGTTTATGGATTTGTTCAATAATACATAACTAGCACAGAAACACAAAGAAGGCCAATTGTGTATATCATGAACATGTCAAAGGCATGGCGGATTTACCGTGAATCAAAATGCTATAGCTGCATGTCTCTGCCAAATGAAACAAAAGCCAAATCGTAACAGCTAGACTTGCAGTATGGATATCAAAATTTATTTAGTTGAAAAAAGAGAACGTTTCCTATTGTAGCATTATAATCTTTCGAACATGGGTTAAAATTTTCTTTATTATTACAGTTCAAATAAAATACACTAGCTATATTATTACAGTTCCAATCAAATACACAAGCTATATTCTTACAGTTCCAATAAAATATACTAGCTATATTCTTACAGTTCCAATAAAATATACTAGCTATATTCTTACAGTTCCAAATAAAATACACAAGCTATATTATTACAGTTCCAATAAAATATACTAGCTATATTCTTACAGTTCCAATAAAATATACTAGCTATATTCTTACAGTTCCAATAAAATATACTAGCTATATTCTTACAGTTCCAATAAAATACACTAGCCATATTATTACAGTTCCAATAAAATACACTAGCTATATTATTACAGTTCCAATGAAAGACACTAGCTATATTATTACAGTTCCAATAAAATATACTAGCTATATTCTTACAGTTCCAATAAAATATACTAGCTATATTCTTACAGTTCCAATAAAATACACTAGCCATATTATTACAGTTCCAATAAAATACACTAGCTATATTATTACAGTTCCAATATAATACACTAGCTATATTATTACAGTTCCAATAAAATACACTAGCTATATTATTACAGTTCCAATAAAATATACTAGCTATATTATTACAGTTCCAAAAAAATACACTATATTATTATGCTTGCTGCATTATTTCAGTTGCAATTACACTTGCTTCATTGATAACTGTCAGGATTATCAATACTCATTACTTAAGAAATGTATATGCAATATATGTTCATTGAAATGATCATCAGATATAAAATATAACTAAATACAATGATCAAGGTCATAACTAAATATACATATGCCAGGAAGGAATAATAAAAATAAATTTATGTTTTACCTGACATTCTTGTCGAAATGCCCGCTTGATTCAACTATTTTGTGTTGGTGTAATCTTGAAATTCCTAACAACAGGAACAGCGTAGACCCTAATCTACCGGTGCATTACCTACGCTTCTACCAGCTGACCGAGCATAATACACATACACAAAATTACATACCACGAGTTTTAAATGGCGAAGGGATACGCTGAGGACATGAGGTTGAGACGTATTCATACATCATATCAAAGGAGTTCTTACCTACGACATAGAACGAAAGACGAACACCACTGAACAACATACATCCAATATTTTCTATGTCAAACACAGTTAGCAATGATAGAACATTTGTTGTGGTTACTTGATTTAGCTACAGAGATAAACAAAAGACAAATATTGTTCATCGAAAATCTTTGTGATCTCCCTCAAAGAAGAAAATGCAAATTTTGCAAAGGTTGTATCCTTTTTTTATTAAAAACATCTTCAAAATAGGGTGGATTTATAGTAGATTTTAAAAATATACTGGATAAATATGACTTTCTTCTTTTTCTATATAATTATGTAGAGAGTTTAAAATATTTTTCTCGAAAAGGAAATGGATTTTTGTTTTTATATTGTTACATGTAGGCTCGTACAAAAGTAACAAAAGAAAAGAGTGAAGTCAACAAGCTTTGTAAATTTAACAAAATAATTTATTTCCCTAGAAAACAGGGTAAAAATATGAAATAGGACTTACGGTTTGTGAATCTAATCCAAACATTAAAGATAGAATTCAAATATATGTCCTATCACTAAAAAGTTCTAATTGAATCCAAGTTTGAATCTCGATGAAGTTCCAATATGGAAGGCGATGCCGTCAGATGAGGTCGTTGTACTGATGGCAACAGTTCCTCGTTGAATCACAATTTATAATGTTCCAGTTTAGAATTCCAGAATAAATTTCCACTATATGTCTTTGTCCAAGAATTTTCATGACGAAGAGCACTTGTATGTTTTCCAGAGAATATAAATTATTAAATACAAAAAATAGAAGAAGTCTAAATCAAACTGGCATCAACATAAGAAACCCACCTTGAGCTCTAAAGGTGTAGAATGCGACTGACCATAATTCACTGAGATATGAGTATTAGACCCAACTAAAACGTCATTTTAAACCCGCGTGATGGGTCACGTGATCACTCACTACAAGTAACTTTGCACGTAGGCTAGAATAGCCCTATCTAAGACTCAGATTCCCACGCTGGAAATGAATTTAAAAATAAAACTGTTTACATCAAAGCTAACACGTGGGCTGAACATGACCTTGGTAATAACCAATCATTTTCACTCAATGTTTACAAAATTCGAACCAAGGTCAAGAACTAGGTCAGCTAAAAATATAATGTAGCAATCGTTTTGCGTTCTAAACAGACTAAAGAACTGAACTAAATTTACTAGGAAAAATGTCAAATCCAGTAAAAATATTATCCTTACAATAAAATGTAATGAAACAAAAATAAAGTAAAAGAAAATTTAAAACTAACACACAAGTAATTTAATTACATATACATAACAATATAAAAACTGTTTCTTTGTACGGAGCTGTAAAGTTGGAAATTGTTATTCTCAATGACAATGGTTTCCACTGCTCACCTTTCATACTTTGAGTGATATTTTATACAAGTTTATTATTGTTATTGACAATGATTTCCACTGCTCAATGGAACCTTCCACACTTTGGGTGAGAAATACCTTAGGATGTGTAGAGCGTCAGCTCTAGTTTTAACAACAGTTCCTGAAAGATCTCCCTAGATATGCTTACTCTGCCGTGGCTTATACATTAATATTGTTCCAAACATTCTTATGTCATTCAGGGAGTAGAGTGCGGCTTTGTTAATGTTCCTCTCCATTCAGTAAATTTGTCATAAGACTTAGTTTCAGGACCTGTTACAGTCGGTATAGTATCTAACTTACCTGTTGATGGCATTCATTTGTTACTAGGCAACGACCTAGTTGGAGACAAGGTTGTGGTTAATCCACTTGTAACTGACAAGCCTTCTTTGGATCAGAAAGTTGATCCTATTGAAAAAGAATACCCTGAGCTATACCCAGCTTGTGCAGTTACCAGAGCTATGGCAAAGAAAGCTCTTGAGAATGATTTTGATAAGGAAAGTATTCCTTTAGCCGACACGTGTATTGGTCAGGCTTTTGATGAGGTCACTTTCACTTCTAATTTGGATCAGTCAGGTGGCATTCATCACAGTGATCCTCTTTTAAATACTCATTCTCTTTTATCTAATCAGGGTGATAAACGACAGTCACTTGTCGTCGAACAGGAAAAAGATCCTGAGATCTCATGTTTGTTTCAGAGGGCCATTAGTGAAACTGAAGCCACTGAAGTACCTGTCTTTTATTTCATTAAAAATGGAATTCTTATGAGAAACTGGAGACCTCCCGAGGTACGTGGTCAGTGAACTATCAGATTGTAGTTCCAAAATCTTACAGATAGGAAATACTTTGTTTGGCCCATGAAACTCCTCTGGCTGGTCATTTAGTGATAAATAAAACTTATCACAAGATCTTGACTCACTTTTATTGGTCAAAAATCAAAAGTGATGTTTGTAAATTTTGTAGATCTTGTCATACTTGTCAAATGGTAGGAAAACCCAATCAGAAGATACCTAAGGCTCATCTGCAACCAATCCCTGCATTTGACGAACCATTTAGCAGAATTATGGTAGATTGTGTTGGTCCCTTACCTAAGACCAAGTCAGGCAACCAATATTTGTTGACCATTATGTGTGCGTCAACAAGATTCCCAGAAGCAATTCCTTTGAGGAATATTAAAACCAAAACTATAGTAAAAGCTTTAATAAAGTGTTTTATTCAATTTGGCTTTCCCAAATCTATCCAATCGGATCAAGGGTCAAATTTCATGTCTGGAATTTTCCAGCAAGCTATGCACGAATTAGGCATTAAACAATTTAAATCTTCTGCCTATCATCCTGAGAGCCAAGGGGCCTTAGAAATATTTCATCAGACTTTAAAGAATATGATTCGATCATATTGCTTTGATACTAGGAAAGATTGGGATGAAGGTATTCATTTACTTTTGTTTGCTGTTAGGGAGTCCGTTCAAGAATCTTTAGGATTCAGTCCCTTTGAACTAGTTTTCGGACATACTGTGCGTGGACCTTTGAAATTGTTGAAAGAGAAACTTCTTTCAAACGAAGACACTGAGCTCAATCTTCTTGACTATGTTTCTGATTTTAAGTACAAATTGTCAAAGGCTTGTGAGGTCGCAAGAGCAAATCTGCGCTCTACTCAGTCCAGAATGAAATCAAGATATGATAAAAACTCTAGGGATAGGAGTTTTCAGCCTGGTGATAGAGTTCTAGCTCTCTTGCCCATTCCACAAAATCCCCTTCAAGCCAAGTATTACGGTCCATACACGGTTGAAAAGAAAGTAAATGATTTAAATTACATCATAAATACCCCTGGTATGCGAAAACAAAAACAACTTTGCCACATTAACATGTTAAAGGGGTATATTAAAAAAGATAGCCAAGTAAATCGTACCATTAATTTAGTTGTACCTGTCCCACCAACTGAGGATTTAAGTGAAAAAATTCAATTGGACACCGTTGATCTTGGAGCAACAAATCTTCGGAATTCGGAAATTATGAAAGATCTAGACCAGAAACTTTTACATTTGCAGCAACAAGAAAAAAATGAACTTAAACAGTTATTATTCGAATATGAGCACTTGTTTCCGGATATTCCTACGAGGACAAACAAAATTTTTCATGACGTTGAAATTGTAGATTCAAAACCTATGAAACAACACCCATACAGGATGAACCCTCTCAGACAGGAATACTTGAAAAAGGAAATTCAGTATTTGCTAGAGAACGATTTTATAGAGCCCAGTAAAAGTGACTGGAGTTCACCATGCATATTTGTTCCGAAACCGGATAAAACTTTAAGTATGTGCACTGATTATAGGAAGGTGAACAGTGTGACAAAAATAGATTCATTTCCGTTACCAAGGATCGATGATTGCATTGATAAAATTGGAAATGCCAAGTACGTCACCAAATTTGACCTTCTGAAAGGATATTGGTAAATTCCACTTACGGAAAAAGCGAAAGAAATTTCGGCGTTTGTGACTCCAGATGGACTCTATCAATATAAAGTAATGCCGTTTGGGATCAAGGGTTCTCCAAGTACATTTCAACGCTTGATGAATATGATTACTTCCGGTCTAGATAATTGTGATGCTTATATTGATGATGTCATCATCTACAACGACACCTGGAAAGGACATCTAGCCACGATTCGGAATTTCTTTGAAAGACTCGCTGATGCAAATTTGACAATCAATTTATCGAAAAATGAGTTTTGCCGTGCTTGTGTAACTTTCCTAGGACATATTGTGGGACATGGTGAAGTTAAACCTATTGATGCTAAGGTTAAAGCTATCTCTGATTTTCCTGTGCCTGTCAGTAAAAAGCAATTAATGCGATTTTTGGGTATGGCCGGATACTATCGAAAGTTTTGTTCCAATTTTTCCAATATTGCTGAACCCCTGACAAATTTGTTACGTAAGAGAAATAAGTTTCTCTGGACCGAAAAATGTCAGGAAGCTTTCGATAGATTAAAAGCCATACTCAAAAGTGCGCCGGTTTTAACAGCTCCAAATTTCAATCAGTCTTTTAAATTGCCTGTGGATGCAAGTGATGTTGGGTTGGAGCAGTATTGATTCAAGAAGACAGAAATGGTGTTGATCACCCAGTGTGCTATTTCTCTAAGAAATTAAATAGGTACCAAAGAAATTACTCAACAATCGAGAAGGAATGTGTGGCTTTAATATTGGCATTACAACATTTTGAAGTTTACATTAGCTCAGCTCCTTCTCCGGTTGTTGTGTATAGTGATCACATCCCCCTTACTTTCATCGACAAGATGAAAAATAAAAATCAAAGATTATTAAGGTGGAGTTTGTTTTTGTAAGAATATAATCTGAACATCAGGCACATCAAAGGAAATGACTATTTGATTGCAGATGCACTTTCCCGTGTATAGAAATATTATTTCATATACACTTTATATAATTCATAAGAATTTTCATGTGATTTTATTTACCTCGTGTATAATTTACATATGGCAAAAAAAAAGCTTTATTATATAAATCTTTCTTTTTTCTTTATGGGGGAAGTGTTACGTATATGTAATTAAATTGTTTGTGTGTTAGTTTTAAAATTCTTTTTTATTTTATTTTTGTTTCATTACATTTTATTATAATGATTATTGTAGGGATTCGAAATTCTTTTTCAGTAATTCGATATTTTCTTTTAATAAATGTTGTTTATCTAAGACGTAAAACGTGTTAAATGAGAATTATTTTTAGTTAACCTAGTTCGTCTTGGGTTGGGAAGATCGTAAACAGGCAGTTAAAATGATTGGTCAGTATCAAGGCTATACTTTCCTTGCGTGATCACCATGTGTAAACAAAGTTTATTTATTATTGGTTCTTAAGTGGGGCTACACCGGTGTACGTGATAGATTTCTTGTAGTAAGAGACCACATGACCCATCTCGCGAGACTTGAAATGATGTTTTTGGGGTTTAAATACGCATTCTTAATATTTTTCTGTTAGAGTCGTTTTAACATCTTGAAGGAACAAGGTGTTTTTTTAATTGTTCCCAGATTGTTTGTTTTTCATCTGTTTTTTGGATTAATAATTCATTCTCCTGGAAACTCAACAAGTTGACTTTCTTGTAAAATATTCTGAAAGATATTCATGGAAATTTATTCTGGAATTATTCGGAAACAAAAACTGTGATTCAATTGAGGAATTGTTGATATTCGTACATGGACCACATCTGACGTCATCGCCTTCCATATTTGTATGTCGTCGAGATTCGAACCTGGATTCTAATAGAACTATTTAGTGATAGGACTTGTATTTTTCATTCTTAGGATTAAGTTTTGGATTATATTCACAAACCGTAAGTCCTATTTACCAATTTTTAAATTGTTTTCTAGGAAAATAAATTATTTTGTTAAAATATACAAAGCTTGTTGACTTCACTCTTTTCTTCTGTTACATTTGTACGAGCCTACACGTAACACTTAAATCAAGCCATAAACATAGTTAATAATTTAGCTATGTATTAGTTGTTGACATAAAATGAAATTTTAAAACATTTAAAAAAGTAAATCAGGTCAAGCAGAAATAAACTCAGTTTTGGACGAGGTCAAGTCCAACATACAATGTTTCATTACAATAGCATGTAATGAAATAAAAAAAAAAAATTAAACTAACAAACAAACGATTAAATTAAATATACATAACAATGTCGTAACATTGTCGCTTATGTTAATCATCTGAATCAATGCTTGCCACCTAACGACAAGAGTCTACGGTAATGAGATTTTGGAGCTGGTATTTTTATTGTATTTTTTTTAAAAAATTTTTATTTATTTTTTTTTTTTTTTGCAGTCACATAAACAGTTGGAAAGCTGAACATGAAAGATCAGATTTAATGATGCCTTGGAAGCAAATGCTCCATATAAGTCTCTTTGTTTGAAATTCCAATCTAAATGGTGCTGTGTATTTGCCTCATACAATTTCTTTGTATGAAAGTCCAGTCCAAAATGTGTTGTGTAAATTTGCCCAATATAATTATTTGTGTCTGAGAGTCCAGTTCAAAGGCGCTGTGTAAATTGCCCAAAATAATTCTTTGTGCTTAAAAGTACAATCCAAAAGTTGCTGTGTAAATCGCACCATACAATAATCTGTGTTTGAAGGTCTAACTCAAAGTGCTGAGTAAATTACCCCATACAGTTCTTCGTGTTTGAATCCAATCTAAAAGATGCTGTGATAATTGCCCTATGTACGTATCTGTGTTTGAAGTCCAATCCCAAATTTGCTGTGCAGATTGCCACATAAAATTCTTTGTGTTTTTATCCAATCCAGAAGGTGCCGTGTAGATTGCCCCATACAATTCTTTGCGTTTTAATCCAATCCAGAAGGTGCCGTGTAAACTCACTCTGTTTAAAATTCATATCCAAATGTTGCTGTGTAAATTTCCCCATATACGTATATGTGTTTGAAAGTCCAATCCAAAAGATGCTATTGTAACAAACAAAGGGGTTTGTTGACCTACCGATGCCAAATCCTGGCGCGAATCCTAATAGGAGTCGTAAGTTTCCCCTCAAAGACTCCCATACAACTACTGTTGTAAACTGGAAAGTTCAACGTATCCATTCTATAAATAATTTTACTCTAATAATATAAGACCACAAATCTCACAACTTTCCAACAGTCTGTCAACCACACAACTGCATGGTATCTCTTTATTAACTTTCCATAACGTACCGCCAGCATTTCACGCCGTGAAATTATACAACTGGACCACCTAATACAGGAACCTAATTTTACTACGCCACCTTAGGCCAGTCAAATCTTGATTTTAAGCCACATTTCGCCTATAACTCTGCAATAGGTCCCTTTTCGTTTATTCCATTCTATAATTTATCAATCTGAAATCATAAATACTGCACCTGGAGTCACACAATCAATTTACACAACTAGATTTTAATAGGGACTACTTAGCGACAGGGAAACTCATGCGGCTCTGACCTGAATTCACCAAATGTAAACCATGGCATCATGGAAACTCACTAACGCTTCACGTTTGCTCTTAGTAACTGGCTAATTATTTCGGTCTGAGGACTATATTCACAGCACCGAATTCCCATCATCAAACAAAGTAATCACATAAATCAAAGAAATCCTTAAAATGGAGAGCTATAAACAAATGCGCATACTCCAAATTTATTACATTACCCAAGCCTTCAAAAGATCACTCGTCCTCGAGTGACACAAACGTCACACTTATGTGGTAATGAATCAAAATTGATTACTCCCCTAAAATCAACCGCCAACCCGTTTAAAGATTCCCAAACATGATTAAGATAAAATTCCGAATCAATGAGCTTGTTTCTTACGAACTGTCACTCACATCTTGAATAAAACGTTTTCTTGGAAACGCTGATTGCTTAGAAGTAAACTAAATGTCAACAATGAACACAAATTATCTAAACTGAATCCAATATGAAACTGTTTCTACTGGCTATCTAGGGTCAAATTCTCTGACAACAACCTTCGGAATACGTTGCAGGAAATACTTCTCAACACATAGGTCTCTAACAAGACAACAAGTGCAACACATGACCATTCCTGTTTACCTGATGGACTCAGGTCGGGAGATTGCGTTTCCACCGGAATAACACGTCTCCCAAAAGACCCTAGCGCACCTGCGCGAAATATATTCTTCGACTCAATCTTTCTCAGCCGATCCTGTCTTCTTACAACTAACTCCCTACTAATTGACCAATGCTACGGCGACTGAAAATGGTTACCAGAGAACATACTCCCGAAAGAAGAGTCCAAACACAATCTCATAATCGATTCAATTAATCAATGGTATGCAGTATCATTAGCTCATGATGCTAATTAATTATCATATGCTATGAACTGTCTTTCAGAACTTTCCAATAGACACTAATCTTTCCAAGCAGACGATTCAAACTATGCATGATGGAAGCCATATTGGACCATTAGAAATGTCAAGATGGTCGCGAACAGTTTTAAAAATACAATGTACGAAACACCTTCCAACTGGCAAGTAGCTAGCAGGTCAAAGAAAATATAACACAGGCACATTCCTGTTTACCACGAGGTTAGAGAATGTGTTCATCAGAGAATAACACGTCTCTTGTGGACCCCACCCCACCCCCAAGAAAACTCAACCATGACTTCAACGCCCAAAATGGTGCAACAAAAATCTTCGTCCGCAGACCAATGATAGACTGGACACTACCTTCCTACAGCTAAATCACCACTAGTCCTAATTCAACAGGGACTGAAAACAGTCCACTAACATCCAAACAATCATAACATAAAACCACCACCTTCCCTATCAATTTAGGTCTGCTCCTCTCACAGCACAGACCAAACAAATATATCTAATTTGTCGAAGTCTGTTTCCAAGCAGAACGGAACTTCTAAAAAATTTCTGACCTAACACTGCACACGATCATTATAAACAACTTATCCATATGAACCAAAATGATAGACATCTGTCGACACATAACTAACTCAACTTAGACTCACACTATGTATATAACTGATGGGCGCAGATCAATCGGATTTTATCTGCGTGGCTTTTGTATATCAACCCACTGAAGCTTTGTCATACACCCAGCCAAATAGAAGTCCGGTGAAAAACCGTTACCCACCCATAGAATCGTATTTTGATAAGTAATAATGTAAAGTGTAAATTCTGAAGGGGGATGGGGACATTGTCAGTAAGTAAGAGTCAGGAGAGTGTTTATGTTTCTCCATTGTTTATTGCCATAAAATGATCGGGGGTTTTCTTTTGTTTTGATCAACAAAGGGCAAAATTAAAAAAAAAAAAAAAATACAACACGTGTTACATTCCAAAACGTTCAGCAAAACTATCAGACATGTACATTTATACGATTAAAATATTCCAAACTTTGGATTCCTTGATGCAATCAAACTTAGTCAACAAATTCGGCGATTATTTACACAGAAAATATATCCTTCTTCATCTTGTTTGGCAAAATGGTTCGATGACTTTTTAAGGATAAAGTACAGGTTTTTGCCTATCTGTCTTCCTTCAATGGTTTGAGTTACACCAAAAAATAAAGTAACTAAAATTTCAGACTTTTGATCAAACCCATCAAGTAAAGGAATAATTTTTTTTAAAATTAAATATATCAATATGTGCATACTGGGATCAAATAAAGGGTACTTAAAACAAAAAATACTAAATGTGCGACAGACGTTTTATTATAAGTGCATCCATAAGTAATAAGAAGACTATATACTCACATGTTTCCACTGTACTCATATATCCCTTCTGGACTAGCATATTCCCAATGTACTCATATATATCCACTGGACTCACATATCCCCTTGGACTCAAATATACCCACTGGTCAAAAAGAGAGAGTGTGTGTGTGTGTGTGTGTGTGTGTGTGTGTGTGTGATTTGGATTTTTAACGTAACTTTAATAATTTTTCAGTCAAAAAGAAGAAATATATGTCCGATTCTTGAGGTACCCTTAAACATTACATGCTTATTGACGACAACACAAAATTTATTATGAATATGGACTAAATATGTAAATAATTATTTAATAATGTAATATAATTTATTAATAATTTAATATAATTTATATAAATTACTAATAAAACTTTTAGTTAATGATGGGATCGGATGACATAACTTGCTTTCTCATTTTCAAATGCTGTGTAAAATTTTATTACGAATAAAAGATGCTTATCTTATTAAGGTGTTTCCCATAATATGTAAATGAGTGATTTTCTCAACAACTAATACTTATTACAAACGATCTCAATAAATAAGACCAAGATGATTAAAACAAACTTTCCACAATTTCTACTATTTTTACATCATAATACCATTTTTATATAAATCAAAAGTGGTCTATCCCTTCTGAAAGCAACATGTTTCTCTTTATCTATACAGCTTTATCAGAAGCGCCACCTAACTATCTAAAGCGAAGTAGTGTTTCTTAAGTGGTGAAGACATTCATTCAAAACGTGGGAGTTAGCGTTGAAGTATGGAGAATACAAATAAGACACGTCACCCAACCATCGAGGAGGAAAGCGATGATTAGGGTTTGGCAGCTGAAGACAGGAGAATTAAGTGTGAGTTTGAAACTTTTCTGGTTTTTAAGTGTGTTTCATTAATGGATTAGTTGAACTGAACCCAGGACTTAGTAGGGCAACGTACAGGGTAGAGAAAAGCCCTTCAGATTATCATTTGCTAATACAGGGGATGTCCGTCCTACTAGATCTGCCTCTCAATCTACAGATGTACCTGGAATTAAAATCGGGGAGGATTTGCA
This sequence comes from Megalonaias nervosa, assembly GCA_016617855.1. Taxonomy (NCBI): domain Eukaryota; kingdom Metazoa; phylum Mollusca; class Bivalvia; order Unionida; family Unionidae; genus Megalonaias; species Megalonaias nervosa. The sequence continues at coordinate 12,214 of JAECUM010009628.1, read as the reverse complement.
GACTTTTCACAAAGAGCTAAGTGCCTTAAACAGAAACTATTCCTATCTTAGTTCCCAATTAATCAAAATGAATAGCGAATTAAGGGAAGAAAATACGAAATTGCGAGATAAAAATGAAAAGCTGGAGAAAAGAGTAATAAAACTTGAGAGTAACAATGATAAAGTTGAAACTCAAAGTAGAAGTGAAAATTTGCTAATTCTTGAAAGGGAGGGCAGTAACAGCGAGACCTGGGAAATGTCAGAGCATAAGGGGAGAGTGGTGGATTGCATTTTGTATTTACAAATGTATTTGATTTGTGATAATTTTTGGAGTATGATGCAAAATTACTCTTTACATTTTCCATTGAACTGCTCGTTGAAAATGACAACAACAGGCAAATGGGAAACAATTGCATCAATTTGAGATAGATGATGTTTGCAATTGGAGCTATTTTAATCTTAAAAATGAGCAGAGGGAAGCTTTTAAATAACTATTTAAAGCAAACTTTCTGGCGACGAAAGAACATACATCTAATTTGCTAAATGCAAATATCGATGATTCTTTGAAACAAATTACATCTTGTATCAAGATTTCCCCCTATGAATAAAATAGTAAAACGTAAATTCCAAACTAAAACGTAAATGCAACCACCATGGTGGGACAGAGAATGTTAAAAGTCAAAACATGCAAAATATGTAGAGGACTGCTCTGAGGGATGACAGAGAAAAGTGTTGGATCATTGTGTAGTTAAAGAAACACTACTGGATCCTTGTGTAGTTAAAGAAACGCTACTGGATCATTGTGTAGTTAAAGAAACACTACTGGATCATTGTGTAGCTAAAGAAACACTACTGGATCCTTGTGTAGTTAAAGAAACACTACTGGATCATTGTGTAGTTAAAGAAACACTACTGGATCATTGTGTAGTTAACGAAAAACTACTGGATCATTGTGTAGTTAAAGAAACACTACTGGATCATCGTGTAATTAAAGAAACACTACTGGATCATTGTGTAGTTAAAGAAACACTACTGGATCATTGTGTAGTTAAAGAAACACTACTGGATCATTGTGTAGTTAAAGAAACACTACTGGATCCTTGTGTAGTTAAAGAAACACTACTGGATCATTGTGTAGTTAAAGAAACACTACTATCAGGTGGGTCAAAGGTAGAAACTAACAAACTACAGAACAGACCCACGTTTATTTTAGAAATATTTGAAAACAATGACTTTTAAAAGGACACAGAAATTATCTCAAAAACGGTTGACACTAGTATTTTATAAAGTTCCTACAAAATGATAATCCTGTTGATAGTAATCTTGGCAATGGTGATGACGATATAGTTGTATCGGATGATATCTTGTCGTATCAGATGATAATACTATCGTATCAGAAACGGACAATATCTTAGATTAGATAATAACGAATAAAGAGATCATAATTAGTTTAAATTCAATAAAAAAAAAAAAACTAAACAAAAGCTGTTGGACCCGATATGATTCCAAATTATATGTTACCAATTGACTGGTAAGAGCGTTTTACCATTCATAAACTCTCATTTTGATAGAATACATGATTCTGGTAACTTTCCCAATGAGTGGGCTACAAGTATTATTTACCCAATATATATTAATGGGAGCAGAGGTGACCCTTATAATTATTGAGGTATATCATTGATTAATACACTATGCAAGGTTTTCACAAATGTTTTACACAAAAGAATTTACTCTTGGGCAGAAGAAAATAATCTTATTGATGAGGGTCAAACGGGTTTTAGAAAGAAATATAGCACTATTGATAACGTGTTTAATTTGCAAGCAAAAGTACTTATCTAAAAGTAAGAAAGATCTTCTTGCCTTTTTGTTGATTTTAAGAACGCGTTCAACAAAGTTGATAATGGAAAACTGTGGGCATCATTTACCTTCAGGTCTCGAAGGCAAAATGATAAAAGTACTAAGAAAAACATATGCTTCCTTAAAGATTTGTGTTAAAACTACTGCTGGTTTGATTGATTATGTTAACTGCACTCTTGAGACAAGACAGGATTGCGTGCTAAGCCCAATTTTATTTAGTTTGTATACAAATAATCTGATCTCAGAGTTAAGAAACAAATGTAGCAAACTCATACTTATCTCCCCAGACATTGAAGAACTCGTTGCTTTATTGTACGCAGATGATATGGCAAACTGCTATGATACAATTAGATTACTACAACAAAAAATATATTATTGGAAGCTTTTGTGATATAACTGGTATAGAAGTTAACTTCAACAATACAAAAAACGTGTTTTAGTAATCGGGTGGTATGTAAAGAAAACATGAAGAACGAATAGAAGTAGTGCCTTATTATAAATATGTGGGATTACACTTTTACACCGAAGCTGAAATGGTCTATCGTCGAAAAACAAATGTTAGCTGCATAAACGAAAAGATCTATGACACGAATATTTTTTTTAAAAAAGCGGTTCGGGAAATTTCATATCCGAGATATGTTTTAACTATTTGACTCAGTGATTGAACCAACATTAGGTTATGTTATGAAGCTGAAATATGGGGATTTGAATACTCGAAATATATTAAAAAGGTGCAGTTCCAATTTTGTACGAGATATCTCTTTTTATCAAATAAAACAAATAATTGTGTGTCTATAGGGGAATGCAGTTCGTATGTATTGAATATTGGATTAAAATTATATGATCATTGGTTGATAAATATCCACATCAATGTTGAAAAAGTTAGACGAGGTTGATAGAGTCACATGGGCTACGAAGATTAAAGATATGCTCTATCAATATGGCTTTGGATATGTATGGATAACACAAGATGTTGGAGATGAAAGATTATTTATTTCGAAGTTCACACAAAGGATTAGGCACAATGCATTTCAAATGTGGTCAGAGCATATTACTAATTCCTCAAAATGTTATGACTGTAGTCAATATAAATCCCTACTACAACATGAAAAATATCTCTCATGCATTATACCTTTTAATTTAAGAAAACGTTTAGTGCAACGAAGGTGTTCAATCAGTATACTAATGATTGAAACAGGAAGAAGGTAAAAAATTGACAGAGCATTCAGATCTTCTGAACTGTGCAGGAAAATAAATATTTATATAATGGAAGACGAATTTCATTTTGTTTGCGTTTGCCCAGAATATGAAATTATTAGAAGTGAGTATCTAAAATGTATGTTATATACAACCAAGCGTTGAAATATTTGTCTCGCTTATGACTAGCAGTGATGTAGTGACGTTGTATAATTTGTCACACTACTTGTACTGATCATTTCCTAGAAGAGAGGCTCTTTTAACTCCATCCGAATCAAATCATGTGAAAACGTTAATAATCCGAAACAGCTGTAGAAGCAAATTAAGACTGTATCTCTCACTTGTATTATATTGGTGTTCCAATTATGGATATCATAAACAGATTTTTGTATCATGGGCCGAAGGCCTATATTACTGAAATAAAGTAATTCTGATTTTTAAAATAACCATTTCATATGGTACTGTTCAAATGATTGCATTAAAAGTTGCAATAACCAGACAGTTCCTGAGAATAAGACCATATTATCCACGAAAAGAACTAGGAAAAGAGATATCTGTTACTCTGGGATAGCCACAGCCTTGCAGTGATATCTCAAATATCTTTTAAAAATAAGGTATTGGTGATAGTACTTCACTTTGTTTAACACCCAAGTAAGTATAACAATTTTTTAAAAAAAACAACCGCAACAACAAAATACATAACAACAACCAATATGCAAAATATACGATTTAACTACCTTATACCTTAGCATAAAATAGTGAACATTTTTATATTAATACCTTGTTTGAAAATTTTAAGCCAAAGCCCATTAATAATATCATAATTAAGGTCTGTGACCGCTGTTATTTATCGGGTATAACCTTTCCATACTACTTACATGTCCATGACTTTAGCAATGTGGCAAACGATGATGCAACGCGCATGTCACCGAGGCGACAAAGACGAGTCTGGAAGGGCGATTTTGGTGATAAATGACTGAAGTTGAGACCTCGCTGACAGACTGATATTGTCAAGAAAAACTTTAAACTGCCTATATAAACTGAGTCGCCCAATTAATACAGTGAGACCACCAGAAAATACAGCAAGCGGTCCAGCGTAGACAGCGAACAGTCCACGGAAGAATACCGGGCATATGCCTTTAACAATAATACAAGAATACCCATGGGATATGCTGATGACTTTCGTATGCATGACTATTCATACCAACACCGTGATGAACAATATCAGGAAGTTATATGCAGCATGGGGAAATGGCAGGAAAGAGCTCGGTTCGAAGATGTAACTTATCCTGCTTTGGACATGTACGCGCCTCTTTTGCGAGATGGAAGCGTTCGAGATTACATGTATTCCTCGTATCGAACCATGGATGCCAATGAGGAACATAATTACACGTGCAGGGCACGTCTAGATATTTTCTCCCGTTTGAGGATTTCTTGGAAATGGCAGCGTTGCATATGGCGACAACGGTAATACTTACGCCGATGGTACCAAGACTGGATTTGTTAAAGTCAAGGCATTCTCTAACAGCTCACGATACCTCACTGACGAATAGCGAAGCATGTTTGGACTACGTCGACGTTGCCACGACAATTCTTGGTCTCGTCCGTTACAGCGAAGATTATGGGAAATCCTCTCGCCCATCAATGATGTATAACAAGGACACAAAGGCTCTTGCAGAGCATATCCGGCTGGTCATTTTTCAAATTGCGCAGAATGCTTTTATTGATCCACGACCTGCTGATATTCCTGCCAGACAAGGTTTGGCGCCCCTGCACCAAATACAAACCTGAATTTTAACCTTGGATTCTCGATGCATCGTGGACAAGTTTGTGGACGCGAATTGTTCTATTTGTGAGCGATTACTCTCAGTCATATATTCGGGTTTTGTAAATATGACCGCAAGGTTATTTTTGGAGCCAAATATACAAGTGTATGAACACGAAATGATGGTGCCGGCATCGCTGGGTGTCAAAATTTACAGCGTGGATGCATTAGATAACCCAATCAGTGGCCACAGAAGTGCGTTGTTGTCGTTTATGGAACCAGGAGGCATGTCAACACACTATCAATATTCGCGCTCACCACAGACTCGATACAAAACGCCGTTCAACAGTTTTCACAATTTGTAATTAACACCAGGTGCATTTATTAGGACAGAATTTTTGAGTAAAAGTAATAACATTGAAATTTTCTCTAAATTGTATTAAAACTAATTTTTAATTGGATTATATTGGAAGTAATTTCCACTAAAATATATTGAGAATAACTTTATTTTCCTATCACAACTATATACTTTTTGATAAAGATTGCGCCCTTACAAACAAGTGCAAATCCCCCCTCCCGTATTATACATTTGTTTTTGCATGCCAAGTCAGCAAAACTAGTATTCCTAAACTGTGTCAGTACTTCGTGGCCAGATTCTTAACATTTTTTTCTGACTGAGTAAGCTGTATGATTCAGCCGTTTCCCTGAAATGAATAAATGCTGATAAGGCAAATTTTGACGTAAGCGAACACTCGCTTCCATTAGAAATAGACAGGAGCCTCTTTCTGATTCGAGACGGACGCACACAGGCCCAAACACTTTACCAAATTTGGCCAGGAGCATGTACAAATCAGTATAAATAGCGGAGCGCAGCCTGTGTTAAATCAGTCCGTTCGTCCAAGAATCAGAAGGCTTCGTCTATCTTTCTTACAGGTAAGAATCGTTTGTGTTCGTAAATTTCTTTAAAGAATAAGTACTTTTAATGTTAGAGATTTCTACGGTAAACTTCATAGTTTTGCAACATTCTGTGAGTTCTTTTTATTTTATATTATAATGTAATAGAATGTTTAATTGTTTTTAAGAATTTATATTCATTTGTATTTTGTGGTAATCATTATTAAAAAAAAAAAGACGAATTCGCTACCAACTTCATGTCTAGATTTAATTTGGGAATAAAATATTCTCTAAGTAATAAAGAATAACGTTTATTAATCTATTCCAAATTAGTATTCTATTTTAAATTTAGTAAATACATTTCTTCAAAATGATTGTTGCTTTAGTCGCAACTATTGAATTTTATACTCTTTGGCCATCACGAATTCAATTGATATTTAATTATCTGTATTATATTCTAAAAGGCAGAAATTATATAATTGTATGAAGTTGGTAGGTTCGAAGGAAGAGTATAATTTTGTATGTATTTCATGTATTTTTTAATATAAAGGCTTTATAAGGTGTATCTCTAGAATGTAGCATTATATATCTATATATATCAATTATCTAAATAAAATCAGTCCATTCGTCCAAGAATCAGAAGGCTTCGTCTATCTTTCTTACAGCGATTCCCGCTACCTCTTGCATCGCCAAATTCCCCAGATGCAGCCATATCTACACCGTTATGAGTAACACCTTCCTTGAGAGAGTCTGAAATCCTCACTCTTTCTCTCTCTCTCTCTCTCTCTTTCCTTCTGGCCATGGAATAGAGCATTACTAAGAGTTTATGAGAGACAATCTCATAAAACATTTACACGTGCATTAAAATGTACATAGACTACTGATCCGATTGATAGTCTGAAACGCCACGAACTCGTCTCTTCGTGCGCTGATAATTTGTTGGGGACTTCGGTTGTGACTTCGCTGTTGACGGTCACGGAAGTGAAGCTTCTAGGGGGTCAGTTGACCAGATTTGATTTACTCGCAATGACAAAGTCAGTCAAACATTGGTGAGGTGTTCTTATGTGGGATGAACTTGCATCACTGCTCCCCACACGTGGAAAAACCGGAATGGTTAACCTGGATTCGTCAAAAGGACCTGGGACTCATTGGATCGCATACGTCGACTCCACATCTTTTGTATTTTGAATCGTTCGAGCTTGTACCGCCACGTGAAGGTCGTTAATTGTATACTTGGTGGGTTTGCCATTGGATGACGCTACAAACTCTAACAGATTGCACGACATCTTGTTGTTTAGGCATGCACGCACTCAGAAAAGTCAGATCACGCACGTGTCTGGCCATAGAACACAATTAATTTTACTATATATTCTCTACATTTGTTTCTCAGGATTGAACTTTCCACTATGTGACAATCAATACAAATCATATGTTAATCTAAAATACCTTCAAAGATGACTTCACGGTGAAGTTCTTGTCAAGGGTTCACTGGCATTTTTTTGAGAGGCTGGATTGTAAACATAGCAACATGCAATGGAACACAGATTTCACTTTCGGATCATCACCAAGGCCTTATTACTCACTGTGCACTGTCGCCGAAATACACACAGACAACCATACCATAAGCTCATATTCTCAAGAACAAACAATTACCTTTAAATCCCTACCAAAAATGCACCAATAAAACTCTTCTATCACCACCAAAATGAGAGAGGAAAAAATGTTCTAAAAATAGACTAGAACTACATTCGTGGGTACTGAACTGGAAGAACTAATTGTGACCCGATGCCGTCTGTTCATTTTGCATTATCGGTTAAAATCTACCCTTGAAACATATAAGAAATAACAGCTGACATTTACGGACGAGCAAAGTCGATTATGTCAAGTTGAATAACCGGGCTTTTGTTGCCGTCGATCCAAACGAGCGTGTTTTCTCCAAATCGACCTGGAAAACTGCATACGTTCAACGTGGACATCAATGATCTTGTTTTGAAGGCGCGAGCTGCCATCGAAAAAGAAAACGTGGCGGAAATCACTGAAAACTGGGGAATCCAAGACTCTGGTGTGTCGGTGGAATTTTTTTCTTTTTTCTTTTTTATAAAAACACGTTGATGTTGCTAATGCTGTATGAGCCCTATCAGCCCTATCTTTAGCAATACACATGTAACATTATGAAGAAAATTCAAGGATTATTAACCTGCAAAGCAGAGGAAAATACTGACCTCTTAAGGTTAATAAATGGCTGCCTTGTTTTCCACTCTCTTGAAAATGGTTTTGATAGACCTAAACGTCACATCTTAAGCATGAGCGAGACCGGATCAGACTTGTTTATCATAACCGGAAGTAAAGGTGGGTAGGGTAGAATGGAAATAATGACAAATGATCAATTGCATCTTAATTATTTGTCACCAAAATAGCGTATCGACAAAACCGACACTGTTTACGAATTTTTTCCCATTTACAGTATCAACATTATTAGTCATCGGAGATGAATTCAATTCAAATGACTCGACGTATATCTGGGCGTCTCACTGTATTCACTGGGAGATTAAGTTAATATAAGCGATTTAAAGTTTTCTTGTACAACATTATACAATGACTTTTCTGGTGCTTTATTATATTCTTTGCCAAGTTCTCGCCTTGTTCGCTCCATCGTGAACCCTAACCCGGTTCATTTATCAAGCGCTCAAGATACGTATTTGAAACGTTACAAAGCATCATTTGGGCCTCAATAAATTTATACGATGCATTTAGACTGAATAGCGATTTAATCTTTTCTGTGATGTTGCAAACATACCATTGGTCTCGTAATTTAATTTCTCGTATTATCCATAGACGTGTTTTTTTTTTTGTTTTTTTTTTCTCACAACGTTGTACGTGTCATTCGCTGGTGTTTCTAATGGCATGATGTAATATTTTACTACAGTTGTAAAATAGTAAATCACTATCTGCCTGTGCTGTAACGCTCATACTGACCCGCGGTTCATCTATTGACAACATTTGGAATTTTGCAAGCTACGGATTTACATGATTGTAAAATATCCTTGGTGAAGTTTTACTTTACTCAGGGAAGCTATGGCCGGTAATAAGGATGAGAAACGCGGTTAGCTCATCTAGGGGTTTATTTAACAATTTCTAAAATATTGTGGGATCCATCTTTTACATTTGAAATAAATTTCTGGACATTTCTATTTGTATTCAAAGTTGGCCTTCCATATACTTGATTTAGACTGACAGATCAAATCAAACATAGATTTAAGATCTGTCTCCCTCATAGATGTTTCATAAATTTTAAGTTGTCAGGATATTTCTTATTTTCCACAGCGCATTTTTCTAAAACTCTGGCTTGTTTCTATTTGGACATAATCTGTAAAATAAACACTGCCGAACATTTTTATCTATTATTATCTGCAGCAAGGGAACCCGATCTCATTCAGTGCAGCAAATAGCATTTGAACATCGATACTTTGAATATCATCATTAATATATTAAAGAAAAGTTCCACACATGTACACACGCCCCCTTCTAAAGGATTATTCTTAAAAAAAACCCACATCAACATACTTATATAGTGTACTTTCCCGAATAGATCTGTTACGATGTAATTTCTTGAGATTATTAAAATGTCATTTTTTGAGGAATTTTTAGAAAGTGTAATTTTCGGAATTGTAATTTAAATTTGTATAATAAATATAATTTGTCTAATAAAGAAAATGATTGTTAGAATGTTTGCAGTATGTGATTTTACTACGATACCTTAACAAACTTTATCAGTGTTACAGTTGTATCAGTAGAGGTTATCATTCACTGTATCTTGTAAAACAAATCTTCAGTAAAGGATTTCTCACGCCGGCAATTTACAGACAGACTATAACTAGTTTTGGATCTACGTTGCGTACTGAAGCAATTTTTGACGAAGTAAAGCATCACTGGAAACAGAATAAGGGTCTCGTGGTTCTTCGAATCACGAGGATCGTGTGTGTTTCCAATGATACATAAATGAGGCTGAAGATTGTGAAGTCATGACCTATTATATACAAAGCAATTGTCTCCCAGAATGGAGCCTACTATTTATGTGCCAGCACTCACGGCTTGAGCAAGAACTGCTGTACCGCCAACTTAGATTCCTGACTTCCTTTTATCCAGGTAAGAAGAGTGTAATTTAGTTTTAGTTAGAGATTGTGCTTAGGTGTCTAATGCATTGAGAAATAACATATTTAGAAATTATTTCACCTACCACTAAAGAACCTGTCACATATTATTATTATTATTATTATTATTATTATTATTATTATTATTATTATTATATACAATATGACTTGTTAAATATAGTGAGTCTCGGATCATTTAAATTTATTACATTTTGTGTAACTTCATAATGTTAAGTTTGTTTATTGTAGAAATGGTTTGCTACCAATTTCATGCTACAAAATAATTTATTTAGAAATAAAATACCTTTGAAATTACAGGAAGTAATATTCTAGCTTTTAGAATGAATATTTAATAAAAGACTTTGATTGAAAATAACTTTGGTATTAGTTTGTATAATTTAATTTTAAACATTTTTCCGTTTTTGGTAATTTATTCGACATTTAATTCTAAAATACAGAAACTCTTTATTAAAAAAACTTACCATCAGTAATGGGTTAGATTTACTCATTAACATATTCTCGTTCATGAAAGATTCTGCTGTACACCTACAAGACGTGCACTTTTCTGAATGGGTTCTTATGTACACCTACAAGACGTGTATTTTCCTGAATGGACCCTGCTGTACACCTACAAGATGTGTGCTTTCCTGAATGGACCGTGATGTACACCTACAAGATGTGTATTTTCCTGAATGGACCCTGATGTACACCTACAAGATGTGTGCTTTCCTGAATAGCCCTTGATGTACACCTACAAGATGTGTATTTTTCCTGAATGGACCCTGATGTACACCAACAAGACGTGTACTTTCATGAATAGACCCTGATATACACCAACAAGACGTGTACTTTTCTGAATGGACCCTGATGTACACCAACAAGACGTGCCCTTTTCTGAATGGACCCTGATATACACTTACAAGATGATAATTTTCCTGAATGGACCCTGATGTACACCTACAAGACGTGTACTTTTCTGAAAGGACCCTGATGTACACCAACAAGACGCGTACTTTTCTGAATGGACCCTGATGTACACTTACAAGATGTGTGCTTTCCTGAATGGACCCTGCTGTACACTTACAAGATGTGTGCTTTCCTGAACGGACATTCCTGTATACTCACATGATTTAAGCGTTATTTTCAGTGATAAATTGATCAGAACATTCCATAATGAACATATAAATTTAGTACTACCGTTATGACTCTGTGGTCATAAACTAAGTAACAGAAAGAAGTAAAACCAACAAGTTTATAAAACATAACAAATAATTTAATTATCAAAGTTATAAATGAAAATTTGAGAAGAACTTACAGTATTATAAGTGATTCCAAAATAATCCTGAAAAAGTTCTATTAAAGTCAAAAAGAATTAAATGTTCCGTATAGGTTTCAGATCCGGAAATGTACTGGTCGGCCAAGAATCGTGACGTTGTTAAAATGGCGCTCTCCAGAACTCCTTTGAATAATTCACAATAGTTCCAAAATAATATTATAGTCCAATGAGCACTTACTATTTCCACTGAATAATCCAGACAAATGCTTTTCCTTTCAAACACTATCTTAATGCAACATTAACACGTTTGCAGATTTGATGTTACAAGCTGAACACAAGAAATAAGAATAAGAAAACTGCCCGGTCTGGGCTACCTATATAAAGGAGAAAAGCCAAAATACACATATTATCACTGCTACGTACGTGTCAAATCGCAAGTTTCCATCATGGTAGAAGAACTTGCATAATGCAGACCGTCTAATGGGAGTTAACTAAATTCTTCTAAAATACCACCTGACAAAACCTGTCCAGTGAAAATAAGGCAGAATCTCGTAAACATATTTCCGAATAACTTTATTATTAGTATCTGTCAGCACATAAGTACTCATCTATTTATAGATCCTACGTAATTTTACTTCTGTAATATCATAAAATGGACTATATGCACGTGCGAAATCTGGCTATTGATAAACTCTTCAATGTACAGCATTTTTCTTTCTTCAGAGACAGCTTTAATTCACAAAGGAATAGATAAAGATGTCTAACTACGCCTCTCACGCTAGCACAAAATGTGTCTTCCATTTCTTCTCACATGCCACAACTACGTTTCTCACCATCAGGCAAATGAATTGCTTCAACCTTCTATAAGAAAAAAAAAAGCACTTTGCTGTCGAATCCAACACGTTGACACCTTTGTGTTTCACTGAGAGTGTGAGAGCCACTGAGACTTTGAATGAAGTATGGTAAGCACAATCGAACGCTTAAACATCTAAACAATGCGTTGCTTATCAAACAGAAGTTTTATATTTTCACACTTGGAGTGGTCAATACTGATTCACTCATTTATATATATATATATATATATATATATATATA